>JAOEGS010003229.1:15984-27435 GCA_025447755.1 Corythornis vintsioides
GTCAGCCACTCCTCCCAGTTTGGTGTCATCAGCAAACTTGCTGAGGGTGCTCTCTACCCCCTCATCCAGGTCATTGAATAATTTGGGCTATACATCACATAAGGTTTCTCTCAATCAGTGAACAATCAGATTGAACACAAGTATCTTGCTTTAGATGAACTCTGGTTGTGCACTGTCATACACTGTTTAATGAAACAGGACTCAAAATCACATGGAAATCCCAAGTATTAGCATCAGTCTGCAGTTCCATACACCTTACAGTGGCGCCCAAACCATTCATTCTGATATCTAAGGTGTAATTATTTTAATAGCTGTCAGAAAGGAGGATTCAGTAGAAAAACCACTACAATGAAAGTCATGTCATGAACTCCCTCCACTGACCTCTTGTTTAAATCTGACAAGTCACTTGATATCTTTAATGTATGTCTTTTCATGAAATAGTGAAAAGATTATTTTGAAGGCTTATAGTGACCTTCCATAAAGAAAATAAATGATGCACATTTTCCACTCCTTTGTCCTCCACAGGACAGAAAAAGATATTTTTTTTTAAATGTTGCCCAAAAACGCTTTGTGATTCAGAAAGAAGGAATCAGTTTGAATACCTTCTACTACTTATTTTTTGATTCACAACAAAACAATTAGTTCCATTATGCCTCACTACCTGTCAGGACTTCCAAAACTCCCTGCAGATGAACTCACCACTTTGATGTTGTCTAGAAGATTGGGAGTAACAAGTTCACAGTCATTCAAGTTTATGTGAGAATAGTCTTTACTGCATCATTAGACAAAATAGGTGTTTGCATAACTAGACAATTTAAATTCTTTGATTCTGGATTGTAGTTAGACAACAGTTTTAGATAAAATAATGGACAGTGTAGTTATTTGCAATAAAGGAAAGTCCCTGGGTAAGTCACATATGACAAAGCAGGTCTGAGTGGTTAAATGAAAAAAGGGATTTGGAGCCTGGCTCATATTCAACTGTCTTTCATTGCCCAATTTCTCTTTCTCTCACTCTAGGTACACAGCATTTCTCCTTCCAGGAGATCAATGCAAACTCACACAGATCATTAGATCAGATGAAAAATAGTTTGTCAAGCAGTGAAATACTTCCAGTGATATGACAATGGCCTATTTGCTCATGTTGAGGCTGAAAATATACAGGCAGGACAGAAGTGTGGAAGGAAAATGATTCAGCCAGTGATGCTCACTACTTGCAAAAAGTTGTCAACATGATCTATACAGCATGTCTGAGTTCTGAGAGTAAGCATCATGTAAGCAATGATAATCCTTCACTTAACAGTTGGAAGAATCACAGAGGAAGATTTTTCAACAGATCCCTGGCAGTTACTAATTTGCTTGCTCTACTTGTCTGGCACAAAGGTTTTAAGTCAACTCTGCAGCTCTTAAAGGGCACATTAAATGAACAGGAGCAGACAACTCTGTATCAGCAGTGCCAATATCACAGTGTGGAATGAGTAGTTGTCTGTAGCATATCACTGAGCCAAATTCCTTAAATTGCTCAGCTTGTGAATGTCTTTCCAAGCTGAAGTATGGATGGAGGAAGCATATGATGGTAGACATCCACTTGTGTGTGCAGAATCCAAGCTACTGAAAAGAACAGTAGTAAAAAAATATGCTTAGACATTTCTACACCAAATAGGATACTTCAATTCTCTTGGACTTACGGCAAAGTGATGACAGCAAATAGTTTTGGGGTTTTTTTCAGCAAAACAAGCCTTTCTGAATTGTATTATAGAAATTTTCTACTCTGATCATAGGAAAGGTTGTTCTACAATTTATTGCACACACACTTGCCTGAGATATCTGGGGATATTTCTCATACTCTGTATTATGTGTAAAATAGTTTCTGATATGCAGGTTCATATTAAAGCATCAGACTTTGTTGGCATCTACATGTTTCTAATGTGAAATACTTTAAATACTTGATTTCCTGGATGACCAAGAAATGCACTTTTTTTTTTTTTTCTATGAATACACAGTGAAATGTGAAGGCAGAATCACAAATCACCATTTTGAGCCCCAACATTTTTTAAATTCTAAGTTAACTGCTTTTTGATCTGATAAAAAATGCATTTTAGATCAGGAAAAATAAGCCAGTATGTGCAAAAGATTACCTGTTTTTTCAAGGTAAAAGACTCAACAAGAAAGCAGAGAAGGTAAATTCTGCAGGAAAAAATGTACTACCCATTTTTTTGTTGATTATGCTGTTAGTACAGAACATTTCAGTTACTCTACAGAAATGAGTCTCATTTTACTTCAGTGTTGATTTGTTTTAAAGGGGACACTTCACACTTTGCTAAAATAACAAGTCAAAATACATCTTTTTGTCATGTCTGTCTACAGCAGATGCTATTCTTTCCTTCTAAGACAGCGGAAAAAAAAATCTGTATCCTTATTCTATATAATAGAAAACAATTTGTAAAAGATCACTGCTCTTCTATACAGTCCCACTGCTTTGAATTTCTGCTTCTCTTTTTGTCTCTGGATCTTGTCTGGTTCCATTTTCTGTCCTTATGGGTGGCATAAGAGTGAGACAAAAAGGGGCAGCACTTCGAGCAGCAACAGAGACCAAAGCCAGAGCTACAGTCTAATTCCAGTTTGCTCCTACGTGAACTACAGAGCCATTTACAGTTGTCATATTTCAACCAGGTCATCTTGCTGAATCCCAGTGATGATGGGTGATGACCTTCCAGCTGCTCAAGCTAAATCCCTCCCTTATATCCAGTTCAGACCATTGCTGGGCTGCTGGCTGTTAGATAACTGTAGCTGAACTGTTGATGTGGGCTTTGGGGTGGTTCATCCAGTGTCTCCCATCTGAAGTATCTGCTGAGCAAAGGTACTAAGTACCTCAGGGTCTGATACATGGTCCAGGATCACATAATAGTAAACAGATGTCCACATCCAGATTACAGAACCATATGCATTTGTGGTCATCTTTACATACGGATTCCTAGGTTAGCCTGGTTCCTTTGTAGGCTGTGTCAATGGGGCACTTCTTGAAGAACATCTCTCCATAAGACACTGTGAGCAAATGGAAACTGCCCACAAACCTAAGAGAAATGAATCAACCCTTCTGAACCACGCAGCCTCACAGCATCACTGGGATGTTTTAAGGAACCTGATCATTTGCAGTTTACACTCAAACTATACATGTGGGTAGTCTGAATTATTAGGGAGGTGGCGAACCATAGAAAATAAAGAGATGTTCAGTGTGACAGGATAGATGCACTCTAAGAGGTTCTCAGCAACTTAATATCCATGTTCAAGGTTATCTGTGAATGGAAAAATGCAGGTATACAGACAGAGGAAAAGGAAGTTGTTCTCAATATTCCACCATCAGTGGAAATTATTTGGTAGGTACTAAAATCCTCAGCAGTAAACTCAAAGAACACCCTGCACCAGCAGAGCAAAGATGAATTTAAAGTACACTTCATAGCCCTAACTCTTTCAATTCAAATTAATTTATTTGTATTCAGAGTATATATTCCAATTTGTCATTAAATCATTAACTGCTGGAAGACAAAACAGACGTGGAAAAGGTCATACACTAACTTAATGTTATCTGATTTTATTAAGTTAAAATATTGATCACATCAATGGTAAGTGAGTTAAACTCGGGCATTCATTTCTCCAGGACTATCAGCATTTTATTTCCATTTACTTGGTGTTTTACAGAATGAATATTTGCATCTTTATCATTGTCAGAATCACAGTATTTGTGTCATGAAGCTGTAATTTCTTGTTTATGCAGTTTAATTATGTAAATATTTTGTAATCTGATGTATAACTGCAAATTAAATAATTGCTTCAGTGCTGATGGATGCAATAGATCCAATGAAGCAAAGATCTTGATATTACAAATTAAATTATTAGACATCTTTGAAGTGGCTTTAAAAGCCTTGTTTGTTTATGGAAATTGGTAAAAAAAATCTGTACAAGCAGCAGAATATAAAATGAACAATATGAGAGGCAACCAAGAACACCAAGCAGAGTTTCTTTCAGTATCAAGCTTATGCTTTGCGTTTTCTGCTGCTACCAAACTACAATGCTCTAGTGAGATAAAACTGCCATTTAATAACTGACAATGTTTTCAACTACTTATAGTCAATTTTGTTTGAATATTAATTATATTTGTGACAAAATGATTGCAAAATCTAAAATGTAGTATTATACAGGCTAGAGACATCAAATTTAGTGATAAATTGCCTTTTAAAATTCTAAATTTGGTGTGGGACTATTAAAAAAAATCCAAAATTTTCAGAAGTATTCATGATATCTAATTGTGTTTTTCTTTTATTTGGAAATATCCAGAGATCTTGCTTATATTAAGATCTTTGCTGTTACCAGGATCTACTTGAAAAGAGTCTATTTCTTTTTTTCTTTGATATCAGTGCTTAAGTTTCTGGGCTACCAAGGGGTAAAGTGCTAGCAAAAATCACGTCTTCCCCTATAACATACTTTAGTTTAATCCACATATATTCCTTTATGCAGCTTAAGCAACATAGAGAAAATATTTTAATCTGTAGAAATGAGCAATCTACCTCAGTGAAAGTGTAGAAGTTTTGTTAAAATACTTCTCTGTGGATAGCTCATTGTATAAAATTGGTTCCTTTATGAGGTCTCCATACTGAGGAATATGTGTCAATCCAGTGGTAAACTCTAAAGGAATATACCTCATCAAGGTCAAGGATTATAATTATTTTTAAAACTATACTTAAAATTGCACTGTTATTTTCAGAATAAATATTATAGGCAGAAGAAGCACAGAAGGCATTTTTTTTCTTCAAAATGAAGTTTTAAAAAAATTAATTGTTTGTCTAAAATGTCGAAATATAGTATATTTAGTAATATAATTGAAACAGTTTGAAAACAGACAAACCCAAAGATGAATTATTTTTTATCCTGAAATTACAAGCCCTGTTCTGGGATCAGTTACAGATAGTGTAACTCAGAGCTATTTAATACTCTGATAGTCACTTGCTTTTTAATTCCTGTCACAACATTTTAACGAGACAATTATGGGTTTTTTTGCACTTCTTTGTGAAAGCTGAATAATATCTTTAAGAAGAAGAAATTGTGGTCAAGTCTTCATTCCCTCCATAAAGCATGATACCATCACAGTTTTGTGAAAAAGTACGTAATAGAATTTTGTGATTAATAAACCATTGATTTGGTGCCATGAAACAGAAATCACAGAACAGAGAACTACAGCATTGAGATGATCATAATTTTTCAAGTTTATTTATATTAATCATCAGTGCTGATCTCTAAAGTGAGCGTACATTCAAATCAATCTAGTTACATTCTCAGTATTAATAGTTGATGCACAACTGATGCACTGCCTTCCCAATCCCTAACTACCTTGTGAGTAATTAAAAGGTAGTGCATTGAAAAGGAAGGTATAATGAAGATACAGAAATTATTACAATGTTGTTTGCTTTGATCTTGCAGCAAGCACAGATCACTTTCATTTATAGGAATCCAGTGGCTAGCAAAAATATAATTCCTCCCGACACGAGTGACTACATGAGGGTCTGTAGGGCACAGGAGCTGCAATTCCCAGGACAGATAATACACAGCAGAATGAAGTCCTTAACTGAGTTGATTGATGAACTTAAAATGTAACACAGCCACCTGGGAGGTACCTAAAGGAAGGTAATGGTTTGTTCTATATCTGCCTTACATCTTTTATGTGTCACTGCACTGTTTGTCCTTCTACACACTTCTCACCATGAGCAAACAGAGAATTTGAGTCTGTCCCTCACTGCTGCATCTACCTCACTTTGGGTGTACATGAGCCAAAGGAAAGAAAGGGACTTGCTCTATGATGTATTAAACGATCATAGGCTCAGTACTCACTTGCAAAGTCATGAGAGATGAATCACTGTTTTAATCATGACCTTGTGATTAAACATAAAAGTAGTATTTTCTTTTATACTTATCTATTGCACCCCTTGAGTTCTGTGCCTTGACATTCAATGTCTCCTTTCTGTCCACCTAGCCTCCATCCTCACCTACTTTACTCAGCAGTTTTAGTTCTATTCCTTTGATTCCTTACCTGGACAAAATTTCTGGTTTTACACAACACAGTGTGACCTGAGCTTGCTTTTTTATCTCATTGTTTTCTTCGTCACACCTGCTTCGATCTGTGTCTTTGGTGCACATCTTATTTGATGCTCCATCTTGGTTATACAGCTGACTATTGCAATCAATGCAAAGCTGTGTGACATTACATTTGTACACTGAGAAACATCTATAATGACTTTTTAATTAAAAATCTACTAGATAAAGAACATAGTCAACAACACCAAGGTGCATTACCTCTCAGAAGCTTTGTAATTTTTCTGTTACATTTAAAGAACCAGAAGCTGCACCACTTTACAGCTACAATGTACCTGTGTCATTGCTTAGTAATAGTGTGCCCATTAGAAGACTCCTCACCTAAATAGCCTGGAGGTCTGAATTTTTGGGAGCAATAAGAACTGTTTTAGAAGGTGGGAGGAAACTTCCTCTAAGGTACTACATGTAGCAGAAGGAGATCAGGTAAACACAAAACAAGTGTCATAACAAGAGATGGATTTGAAGCTCTATTATGGTGCAGCATTAGATCAGCCTTGTGAAGTCCTTCTAGTGAAATGGATATAAGTCCTTCTGACATAGTTCAAAACCATCAGACTCCCTGCTGCTGTATCTATACACTATATATTAGGCTTTATAACTAACCTTGTTTAATTAGTAGATATGCAATGTAGTTTGTCAGAACTACAGGGTTTTTTAAATCTATGTAGCTACAGTTCATGTGCAACAGAAGACAGCTACTGAACCTTCATCAGCTGACAAACTATTCCTCCTGAATATAACCATGAAAGAACCAATATATTTTTTTAGACACTTCTCCCCTACACTCCCCTGAATCCTGATCTCATCCTCACCTGGATGAGATCAGGCCAGAACAACACATAGACTAGGCAACAAAGTCTTTTTCACACAAATAAGAAACAAATTTTCTAGTGGAAATGCTCCATGACAGGAGGAAAATGATCATGTAGAATAACTTGGCTCACAGCTAATTGAGGAATGGAGCCACCCAACCCTTTGGAACTTCATTCATGTGTTGCATTTGGGAACTGTCTGCAGCTATCTACAAATAAGAAATTACACTCTGGTAGCATAATACTTCTCCTGCCCTTCACTCAAATTCATTCTGGTCAGGTATAGAGCTACTTTTTTTTACTGTCCCCCTTTCCCACAACAATTTTGTTTGTTTGTGTCTTTTGTTAGTGTGGTTTGTTTGTTTGTTTTATTTTACAAAATCTAGTTTGGCAGAAGTAAAAGATAATATATGCAAGAATAATACAGATTCAGTAAACAGTCACTCGGTAATTTAAATGTCTTTTAACATCTACAATATTTTTTTTTTTAAATGTAAAGAAGGAATATATCAGGCAAAAGAGTAGCTTTGTTTTCCTCTAAACTTTCATGATTGCAACAGCAATCAACAAATGAACCGAGAACCCACAGCTTAGAAAAATAAAATGGAGTATTCAATTTGGAATAGTCATTTTACATCTGCCTTTATTAAAACCCTTGGTGTTTGTTGGCACTTACTTGCAGCATATCTAGCTATATGACCTATGTATCTATGACACAGTATGGAAATAATTTTAGTTAATTTCTGTTATTTGCAGTGTTGACAAAATTGCATGCCCATTAGTAGTTTTTATAAAGACATTTAAATATTCTGGCAATACAATGAGCTTTTTTTCTGAGCCTAATTAGGCTAATTGTTTATGAACATTTGCAAGTTAATAAACAATATCAATAATTTATTATTAATAATCCCCAACTATTCCTTTAATAAATCAGAAAATCTATTTCCACAGTGCAATCACTCTGAAGTTGCAAAGGTACAAATTATAAGTCTTTATCTGCTTTCTTGGTTAGACAGTGAGTTTAAACAGCATCTAGGAAAATAAACCTTTTTTTCCCACAAGTATGGATGCATTCCTTTTAGGCATTGCAGTTTGATAATATATGGCTTTTGTTTACCTTACGTAGCTTCTTTTATGAAAATGAATAATATATTTTGGTCATTCTTACTATTGTTTCATATAGTATTTTTGGTAGATGTCTAAAATTATTGTGAAATAAGCTATTTCAGATAATAATCATGGGCACTCTCTTACTAGTATTTCTTCTCATGAAGAAGGGTAAGTAGTTGCTTCCCAAAGGTCTCAAGTTGCACCAGGGGATCCAACTTAGGTTGGATGTTAGGAAAAACTTCTTCACTGAAAGGTTTGTTAAGCAGTGGAACAGGCTGCCCAGGGTAGTGATAGAGATACTATCCCTGGAAGTATTTAAAAGACATGTAGAAGAGGTGCTTAGAGACATGATTTTGTGGTGGGCTTGGTAGTGTTAGAATAATGGTTGGAATCAGTGATGGTTGGAATAAAGGTATTTTACAACCAGAATGATTCTATGATTCTATCTGAAGCTTTTGCATTAGAATCTTTAATTTAAATGGCTACTAGAGGGATCCATGATCACAACAGGTTAGTTGAAGGATGACAGCAAATAAAATTCCAAACAAGCACTAAGAAATACATCTTCTGCCTCAAAAGAACACTTACAAGGGGGACGGGAGAGAAAAAATACATGTCTCAAGTCAAGAATCATATTTTCATGCTGATAAACTGCTTAAATGTAGTATGAATAATCCATAGCATCATTCCCCAGCAAACATTCAAGAAATTTCAATGCTCTTATAATAGCTTAGAGAGTTTAGCAGTTTTGCAATAATCTGATTTAAAATATCATTTTACAAATCAGTGAACTGCAATAGAAAAGATGACAGTTGGAAAAGTGATTCTGGAAAGAAATGGAGGAATTTGATTCTCTACTATTATTTCTAGTGAAGTAGAGGAATAGGTAATGGGAGAGGCTAGTGATCTAGAAAGAGTGAAAGATGCACAGAACAGGCTGGGTAAAGTTCATGGAAGAAACAAAAACTTTGTGTGAGACAAGCATAGAATTTGAAAAGTTGCTTTTCTTCTGCCTTTACTGGCTGATGAGTCACTACTGTGTTGCCTCATTTCTTTCTCTTACAGTTAGTCTTGATGTCTACATCAAGAAACAGAAAATGCATAATCATTGTTTGTCCCAGTGATGGAAATTTCATGAAAGAAAACACAGGACATTTCCGCGTAATTTCATACAATGTAATACCCTAGGAAGATACTTCTACATACTTTAGTACAACACAATACTTAGGAAACTGTGTGTACAATGGCCTTGATGTAAAAGGCATTTACATTGGGAGCTATCCAGAACATAGAAGTACTAAGAATTTATTACTATCAAAAGTGCTGTGAAATACAATTTGGACAAATAAAGCACAGTACTGATGATATCTCATCTGTCAGCCCTAGGGTAGTATTTTGCTAGGGACAGGAGAATGCAGTCACTCCAGAACCTTATAAGCCTTTGCAAAATAGATCTTATTTCTCTCTTCCATTAAGTGATGAAGGTAATGTGTGTTAGCAGAAAGCACAGCATTTGCCATATATCCTAGTTTTCATAGTATCATCACAAAAATCAAGGTGACCGCCAGCAGAATTTTCTGTCTTCCACTGGGAAGTTTATTACCAGTAAGAAATAAAACAGATTAACTTTGTTTTTATCCACTATGATAAGACAAACCTTTTATTTCACTGGACTTTAACATTAGCTAATATGCAAGTTAGGGTATAGATACTCATCCTAAACACACAATTGCTCCAGCTATCTTTCACTGCTAAGTGCTTTATGACTTTTATTCACAGTGTTGTCATGTCATAGGACTTCTGCTACACAGACATAAATATTTTTTTGTGATTGTTGTAGGGAATAAAGAAAAGCATGATTGCAGCAGGAATTTTCAGTACAGAGGTGAAAACTTGGGCAGTTAATGATATTTGTGTATAGGTTTGATATTTGTGTATAGGTCAATTGCATGTGACTTATTTGTGGTACTTAATTTAAACCTGAAAAGTGTGTATGCCTGCGTTCCTGGATTATTTTCATAAAACTTATACAGATTCCTGCTATATACATTACTGGCAAACTGGATAACCTTTGAAAGGCCAGTGTAAAACTTACCATAAAACTATGGTAAGTTACTTCAGTCAATAGCAAAAATACATATTGTGACCTGATCTAGGTGATCCTGCTCTGGCAGGGGGGTTGGACTAGATGATTCGAGGTCCTTCCAACCCCAAACATTCTGTGAATCTGTGAATATACAACAAACGTCAAACTAGGGATTCTGTCAAGAGGACCAGACAAAGGCTAAAGTGTATTGAACAGTCCTTTCTACCCATAGCAATCATGTATGAAGATTATGAATTCTGAGGATTATTAATTCTTTTTAGGAGCTTGCTGTGGTGTCCTGGATGTCAGGCCTCCAGGTATCAGTTTGGCAACACCAGGAGGAGGGAAAGATGAACCAGTTTCTTTCATCACACACAATACAAGCCCTCAAGGAAAACAGGCTGATTGAAATAGCCTGACTTTTTTTTTTTTTCATCATTAATTTCTTTTACCTTCTCACCAGTACAGGAGAGGCATTTGGTGATGCAAATAGAAAGTCATGCCTGATTTTATTATACAATTGAGACAGGCAGCACTCAGGAAATTGAGGAAGTTTTCTCACAATGTTTCTCTTACACTACTGCCTTGGCCAGTTTGTACAGAAAGTAAAATTCCCATTGCTGTTTGCTAAATGTAAAACTTAATGCACTAAATGATATGTTATTAGTGTAACCAGTAAGAGAGAGGATGTAGAATGTGGCTGAAATGGTTTTCCAAGACAACTGCCTTTTTATGATTTCCTGAGAACCTAAATTCTCATTATTAATAATTTATCAGGGAGAGAACCATTTCTGCCCTCATTACACTTTTGAAATGTGCTGTCATGTATAAATCTGTCATCTTTGATCTAACTGACACAAGCAAGTTTTTTTATAATAGCTAAATGTAGCCTCTGAAAGCTAGAAGGCTGAAGAAACAGCAGCAAGAGTAATGGTCAGTCCTCTGGCCCTCTCACTAGACTAAGGGAAAAAAGGAGTTTCCAGATCTAGGGATCCCCAGGGCAGGAGCGATGAGACCCAGGACTTGGCTGCAGGGGGTGCCACAGCCTGTCTCCAGTGTTAGATAACAGCAGTGACAACAAGTGTGCAATGTGTTACCAGGGGGATGATATGCTTTGCATGGTGGATCAGCTACATCATGACACTGATTGGTTAAGAAGTATAAGAGACTGTGAGGAGGAGATCAATTGGTGGAGTCCTACTCTACCATCCCTGAGGTACAGCAGGTGTGACACGCAGATCCTGTGGTGTTTGACTCAAACAATCTAGGTCGTTAAGACAATCAAGGTGTCTTTTGTTAACT
>JAOEGS010003230.1:15917-51408 GCA_025447755.1 Corythornis vintsioides
TTGGTCTAGGTGATCCTGCTCAGGCAGGGGGGTTGGACTAGATGATCTTCTAGCTCCCTTCCAACCCCTGACATTCTATGATTCTATGCTACCATTCATGTTTTGCAGACATTCTACCAAACTCACATATTTACTTACCCTGCCAATGAAAGTGTACTTGTGCTCATCTGTGGTGCTATAAGAAATCATCCTAACTTCTGACCCATGCACTGGAACGTGATCCTAATGGGAGCAGAGTATCACTCAGTTAAACAGAGTATGAGCTGTCCTTATGAGTTTTCACAGGTAATGAATAACTGAGAAAACATAGAAAAATTAATAACTGTATAATAAATGGAAGCAAAGAATACCTTTTCAAGTAACATTAAGAAGAGGCTTCAGCTAACATATGATAGTTTAGATGAGACAAGAGAAAGAATAAGCCCAAGAAGCCAAGATTTTTTCCTTTATAAAAAGAAATGTTTAAATCAGCAGAACTTTTATTTGTATAGCAGAAGTCAACTATGTTAAAATTTTTCTTTACCACTAAATTTAATCTCTCTATATTTAATGCTATATTCCTCATTTACCTAGAAGTTTCAGGCATCAAGTATCAGGTATTCATTGTGATATACTATGATGTATTTTAACAACAGCAAAGACATGGATTGATTAAATATTTATTAAAACTGAATGTTTGCCAGTGACACCAGAGATGGCTTCCCTTTTTATGAATTGCCACACAGACCTCATCTGTGAACAAAGGCTCTCTGTGGCTGGAAGAAAAAGAGAAAAACAGTCTTCTCTTGATCACTGTCTATATCAATGAAAACTCTTGCATGGCTGCTAATTCTTCTTGCATCAACTGACAGTGTATGTTCACTAAATCCACAGATGTGATAAAATTCTTTCAGAGCATATGAAAGGATATTCCTGTTAACCTTTTCTTTTTGACAGTTCCCCTACAGTTGTACAGTTTGTATTAAAATATTTAACTGCAAGAAAGAAGAGGTAACATCACTGGAGCTAGTTGTGCCATAGGACCACCATAAAAGGACTGCTAATTGTTAATGTCATTTACAAACTGCTAAAGTAACATTAGTGAGTGGAATCACTTAATGAATAAAAGGTATTTAACCATACAGTAAAGAATCTTTATGGACAAATCATTAACCTCTGACTCCAAAGACTTAGACCTGATATTATGCCAAATGTTTCCTTCTTTGACAAATGGAAGAAGCTGAATTATAGAATAAATACATATTAAAATAAGACCATTTAAATTTTACATCTACTGTGAGAATAGGAAAACAGAAGTGCCTATTTAACAAAATCTCAAAATGTAATTCCCAATTCATTAAAAACATCTGATAAAGATTGACATAAACTTGTAATTAATTAGTGAGTCGTGTACCACACTATGTTTTCATTTCCAACTTGTTAAAACAGGAAGCTTCACCACTTATTCTCATGTCTTACATATCTCTCACTTTGCTCAATATTTGTATATGGGCTGTAAACGTTTCCACCTAGAAAATGCCAACCTGTAGATGAAAAATATATGTGCCCTGCTAATAACAACACCTAACAATCAGAAAACATTTCATCACAGTGTTTCAAGGAGGAGGAAGAGCAATGCTATTGTACTCTGTACATGGGGTAAGAGAAGCAGAGAGTTCTTTTCAGGCCATCTACTGTAGACATTTAAAATGGCATCACTATCCCTATGGCATTAAAGGTTTGACATAAGACCACAGTTCTTGATTGCTAGACTCTGCCTGGCTCTAGTTCTCTGCACAGTTAAAATGTGGAAAAGTGGTTGTGTTTCCCAGAAGATGTCTGCAGTGTCTGACCCATGGTCCTCACTTGTGAGGATCTGTGAGCAGCCCAGGCTCCTATGGCACAGAAATAGGACACGAGTGAGTGCACACCAGGACCAGGGTGGAAAGGTGCCTCACAGGGCAATCTGGCTAAATTGTCCATGTCTAAGCTTGAGAGAGAGAAAAGCTGGCAGTCATCCCTCATCCTGACCCATCAACAGTTTCCTCCTGCTCTTTTTTCTTGGTGTTCTTCCAAGTAGAACTGATCTCAGAGAATGCTACCAACTCTGTGAGGTATGATGAGATGGCATGCAAGGTGGTGCATCTCCCAGAAAAAAATCTGCCTACGAGTGAATATAACAAGGCCTTTTGCTCTCAGATCTTTGAACTTTGGCTTTTGAAGCCAAAACAGTCTGGGAATGGGTTCCATGATTTTGACCTTATGCTTAGATTGTTTGCTCTCATCGGATGCAGGATGAAAGTTCACACTATTTCCTTCAGGAACAGGCAGCAGTATTTGCCTTCAGTTATGCTTCTCATCATTTACTTAGTTTGTCTTGGTTGTATTTATGAGGAAACTCAGAGGAGCTATTAAAAAAAAAATAGGCATTTTTATTTAGATAAACACTGGTGACTACTGTTACTGTAAATATTGTTACTACTGTGATGACTACTGACACTTGGTTAAGAGGCACCTTAATTTCATCTGTCAACCTCAGTTACAATTTCTCTTTAAGGACTTATCTACATTTTTAAAAATCATCATAATTCAACTCAATTTGTTCAATCAAATGATGCAGAGTTCACATGTAGACATATCAGTTTAAAATACATAAAGCAGAACTGATTTGAATCCATTCTAGTATGTCATTACTTTCCTCCTGGAGATTAACTTTTGGTAGGATTTGGTGATGGAATTGCACCAGCACTGCTGAATATTTCCTCCAGTGTTTCCATTGGCACAAACACATGATGTTACGCCCCACAGAGTTATTCCAATGCATTCCTGACATATTTTTGGTTAAAGGCTTTTGGGTTTTAGCTATCTTTGACCTAAATAATTTAGGAATTTAAGGGTCAGAAGCTAAACCAGGGTTCAATTTGTTACAATTTGCAATTTCCAATAGAGAAAAATCTCCATTCCCTGGCAAACCTTGCTGGACAACTTAAGCAAATAATAAATTCTGCTCAATATTACCTCAATGCAAACACTACAGATAAAATAACACTATGTAATGAAACAAACTACAAAGAATTAATCAAAGAATTAATTTTCAGAGGATTGCAAAATCAGATTTGAACCACTGCTATGCCTGACAGATGACCTAATCTCACCTCCTGTACAACTAAGGCACCTAAACTTAGTTCTAGGTACCTAAATTAAATAATTTTCATTCTGAACCCAGTTATGGTGTTTTTGACTAAAACATACAGACCAGAGACATCCAGTTTTGATCAGGAAGCACCTTTAAGTAGATTTATCCTAAGTTTATTGCCCAAATATTCAAATTTAGTTATTCCCAACTATAATTTTTTTATGCTTTTAGTGCAACTATTTTCTCTGAGGAAATAATTTATGTAGTGGACTCTCATTGTTATACAAGTAAAGGCTGAGATCCACAAGATTTGTTAATGGTATTACTCAAAGATTTAAAGCAGGGAGGCACAGCTATCCATGTATCTGGCAGCGACACAGATCTGTCTCAAGTGCTTGTCCGAAGACCTTCATGGTTAAGAATCCCAGTGATGCTGTGATTTCACACTGCACTTTTAATGACATTATGACTATACTATTATCAGTGGTAAATGCTAGGTTAAAGGTGGTCTGTCAGTACAAACTGCAATCATGTTTAAATTACCAGGTTACATGCAAGTTTTTTCTCTGAAGTATTTTTCCCATTCAGAAAAAAAAAAAAAAAAGTCATTTTCCCTTTTTATTTGTTAAAAAAAAAAAGTTTTATACAGAAACCAAAATTAGATAATTAGATTTTATTCATTGATAAAACATAGTTTTGCATCTCCCTGAACAATTCATGCATGTCTGAAAAGTAACACTGTGAATTAAGCAGAATAGGAAACAATCCAAGCATGCCGTTTTATTTATCCCTTCAATCAAACAAATAAAACTCAGTTTTACTCTTCACATCAGTAGAACCTGTATTTCATAGTTTAACAGAAAGACACAAGTAAGATTGGTGTCTAGTAAGGCTGTACATGTAATACAACCATCACCAAGATACAGGGACTTTCCCTGATTAAACAATAATTTAATTCAAGTATATGACAAATGGAGACACTATAATCCATAGTTCCATTGCTGTTAAAGTGGGCTTCATTCTCCACTATATTTTTCACCTTTATTCACAAGTAAAGGAGCACAAACTTAGAGTTCCATGTCTACAAACACTTTATAAGCAATCACAATTTACTAACATGATTCTGTATTGAAAAGATACAGACTCACCTTTTAAATTTCAGTTAGTCCTTTACTTCTGCTGAATAATGATATTCCAACACAGAGTAGTGTACACAGAATAGTATGGTTTTAGCTACATTTGGGAACAGGAGGAAAATGTCTATCTTTTACTATCTAGTTCTGTAAAACTTACTTCTGGTTCAATACTGTCCAGAGTTGCAACTACCGGGTCAATTAATATTTTCTTCATACAGCACTGGGCCAAATGTGCTTTTATAAGTCATACAATTATTTTTGTGCTATAATTTCATCTATTCTATAAAAGCCATCTCTGAGATAGATAAGCATCAATAAGAAAACAAACAAGCCCATTTTCTGGAGACTAGTTGACTTTGTTCCTCTTCAGTATGATACTATTTGCAACCCTACTTCTTATGAGGAATTCTGAGAATTTGAACACATATTTTAAAATTTTCTATAAACATTTTTGGACTAGATTACCTTTAAAGGTCCCTTCCACTCCAAAGCATTCTATGAATCTTTTATTTTCTTTATTCATGGAAACAAAGACACTATCAGAAGCGTCCAGAACACATCAGCAGCTTTCAGGTACATAATGCCTGCTTCAGTGGGTCATCTGTCTAGTTTTGCATTTTTCAAAACTTCTAAGACTTGAATTAAATATTTTAGTTAAATGTTGAGATGGCTTTCAACTACTATTGAATTTTTTTTTTTTTTCCTTGTTACTATTTGACATCCAGGAAATGAGAAGACATAAGCAGAAGAGGAAGGGTCAGCATGGGCAAATCCTGAATCCAACTTTATGTTTTATAGATCATCAATCTGTATAATAACATTGTGGACATTGTGAGAATTTAAACACGCCTCAAAGATAAAAAATTTAACTCATGAGATCATTCATGGATAAAAGTATATTTTGAAACAAACTGTTTTCCTGAGAAATCTTTTTATGAGACAATTAGCAGCCCTTCCCTTTACAGTTCCCTTAGAAAATAAGCAGGCACAGATTCACTTCCAAGCTGCTAATGAAAAAATAAGGACTCAGAGGAAAACAAAGCAGACAGGGACAATACTGTTGATACAAATGAATGAATACATTCCATTGACAATTCATTTTGTCCATGAGACTCTAAATAGCCAAAAAAACAAACTTGTAGGAAAAGTAAGTTTCCTGCTGAACATGTGGTAAAGAATCTAGATTAGCATCTCAAAATATTTTTTCAGAAGCAAAAATTACTGAAGTATTTTGGTTTATGGACATTATTAAACATTTATTTTTTTATAATGTTAAAATAAACTATTTTGCAATTATTCAAGTATAATATTACATTTAAGAAGAGCAACCCAAAATGTAATAAAATGTGAAATATTACATACAAGTTATTAAATAAATTTCCTTAAATAAAACTCAAAATGTAACATATTAGCTTTGATTAAAATAAAAAATCACAAAAAATCCTATATGCTAGCCTATAAATTAATAAGACAGCAGTTTGAAGTGATTCTACTAGAAGTAGATATTGACATGATCACTGGAAACAGTCTAATTTTGATAGAATAGCAAATCACCTCAAAAAACGTTAACTATCTGAAATACTTTTGATCACTTGTGCTAAGTAAATGGCCTAATGCTGGGTTATGAATAATGATAACTCATAAATTCATTGAAAATCTTATTTTATATACATTGCAGACAGCTTAGGACTCTCTTCTGCCTTTGGAAGTGACTCACTGTGACACACACAGAGACACATCTGGTATTTATCATTTCTTTTGTTCCAGCTTTGGATGCTTTTGCTCTCATATCAAGCCATAAAAATCCTAGGGCAATATAGAATTTCCTGAAAATAGTTTAATTGCTCACTGACGTTATCTAATTTAAAATGAAGACTTTGCAGGTCTTGCCAACTTGTGAAACGTGCAACACTACGTTTATTGCCGAGTAAAAAAATATCCCTCATGGCATTTAATCCAATCAACATGAAACAAAAAGGTCGTATTCTTCATTTCCAGCTTTAACCATATAAAAGTTAGATGTCTCAGTCTAAGCTATTGACCTTAACCTGCCTCTGTGGACAGCAGAGAGAAATAGCCATTTCACATGACAATTCATCTGACCTTTCTTAGGTACATATTTTAAGATGAGATGAACAGTCCTCCAGGGAGTTAAAATGAGATAAACTGCCATCTAGAAATTTGATATCTGTATCTAACCTAATCACCTGAGGCTTCCTCTGCAGTCAATGGAGAGAAATAGGCTTCCTTGCATGACCTTCATTGTCCCCAAGGAACCTAACCTCCTGCAGTATGCCTCAACCAGGCTGCAGCACTGGCGAGTTTGATAGCAGGCTAAAATCACTGAGTGCCTACATGCAGAATAACTTTGTAGCCCATCAGGCAAAGAGTGGAGCCCACATCAGTCACTTCAAACTCTCCCACTCCTCAGGCCTTGCTTCACCAGGGCATCCCAGTGCCTGGCCGTGCTATTCCAAAGTGCTCACACATACTGCAGTAACGATACAGCAAGGGGTCATTAAAAAAACTTGGTAAATAAGGAGCTAGGAAACAACCCATCTGTATGCTACCCTGGATTAAAACTTAACGCTACAGTGGTGTAGTTCTGAATTAATCACATCAGCTTCAGTGCAGTTATTGTGGCCTGAAGCCAGGAGCAGAGCACAAAAGCAGTGTGTGTGAGTCTTTCTTCAGCTTATGGCAGCTGTTTAGCTCATCTTTGATCATACTTATTTTTTGCAGTTAAGCTTTTTGGTCACACTATCTTTGCAGAGATAGCTGTTCCAAACAATACTCATGTTCACATACCAGAAAAGGTATTTGTGCATGTGGATTAGCTGTTTTTTGCTTGTCATGCACTTATTCGCTTTTGTGTTGGTTTTGTTTTGTTTATAAAAAAGATATTCAGCTACTCAAGGAACATAAGCAACAGCATATGACATAGCTGAGCAGCTGTACACGAGAGTTAACATTGGTGCAAAGTGTTCAATTGCAGGGGATAGGAAGAGCTGTGCCATCTTAGGTCAAGACAAGAGGCTGGTAGCTAATTTATAACAACAATGAACAGCAGATGCTCTTAGAAAAGAGTATCAGCACAGGGCATGCCTGTGGCAATGCTTCCCTGGAATACACTTCCAGTGTTTTGTGACTCAAAGACTTCCTGAGCTGCTGTAAGTGTCTTTGCATTTAACAGCTCTGAAAGGATTTTCTTCGAAGTGAGTTTATGACTGGTTGAATCCACGTAAACTTAAAGCATTGCAAGCATCCAACAGCACAAAGTTCCCCGGTTTAATTATACACTGCATAAAGAATCCCCTCCCTATTTTCAATTGCCAGTTGTTAGTTTTATTTGATACTGCCTGTTTTTTTATGGTCAAAGAGATACAGAATGATTGTTCCTTATTAATGTTCTTCAGCTCCTACATTATTTTGTAGACCTGTACCATATGGTCTCTTATTCATCTGTTCACAAGGCCAAGTGCCAGTCAAATGAGTTATTTCTCATTTTGAAAGGTTCCAGATCATTGATCATTTTTGTTGTTCTTGTGTCTTTTCCTGTTCGACTAAAATGTTTGTAACAAACAAACAAAACCACGCTCACAAAAAAAGCAAGAAAAATAAAGGTTTATCAGGATGAAGCATAAACAGAAAAGTTTATATTTTTAAGAAGTGCATATTTAGTGGATATACAATGAAAATAAACAGAAGCATAACTATGGTTTTTTTCTTTTCTTTCTAAGTGAAGGTGTTGGCAGCAATTAAACCAGCTCAAAAAAGCCAACATTGCCCTCAAATACCTCCATCTTCTTTTGCATAAAATCTAATTTCTCATAGGTGTTGATAAAACACTTCTCTAGAAATTTAAGAAAATGTTACTCAGCAAGTATGAATTTTAATCCTCTCTAAATCACATTTCAATGATACGCACAATGTGTTACCTAAGGGTACCTTGGGTCTTTTTTGATGCTTTCTATCAAAGTTACAGAAGGTAAGAAAAATAAAATGCTATGCCAATGTTTCAAAATATAGTCTGTTGTAATTATAAAATGTCAGGTTCACACTGAACTCAGGCAAACCAAGCATTGACTACCAGCTGACACAGGACTCAGCAAAAAGGTAAAGGAAGGAAATATAATTGATACCAATCTAATAAAATACAAATAAAATAATTTCTGTCAAACTAGCAAGAAAATAAATGCAAACTAGCAATATATTTTTATGGGATTATGGGATGAAAAAAATTGAAGAAGGTTGTATTAATCCTCCTGTATTTCCTCTTAGACTTTCAACTTTAAATTACCTTACATTTATTTAGATTATTTTAATTAATGCAACACATTGAAGTTTAACAGGGCATGCACCTATGGGTTAAAAATGGATAACAGGCATCCTTTAAAATATTGTTATGAGACCATTTCTATGTCATTGCTCTTGAGTATTTTACTTGGTGTTTTATTAGAAATCTGGAACAAGCCACAAAATAATTGAAATTAAAGTTTGTAAGTGGTCACTGCAATAGTAGCAAGTTATAAGTTCAGGTCAGTGGTAGACTTGGAAAGTTTTCAGCTTGGAAGACTGCATGCAAATTCTATTTTAATATGGCCAAATGTGAATAATGTTGACCAAATCTCCCTTGTGTCAGTGTTTCCAGGAGGGCTAATACAAGCTTTTCATGTAGAAAGCATCTGGAACAGGTGCTCAAAGTTCATGTTATATCAGCATTTGACTTTCATGCAGCCTCTCCTGTATTATTTTGTTTAGTTCTTGTGTCACCATTTAAAAGATTTTCAAAGGATTGAAGAGGTTCAGAGAAGAACCACTATAAAAAGTTTCATTGTACCAAAATATTAGAGAAACTCATATTAAGAAGGAGGTCTAAAGGATGGGACATTTATAAGTACACAAAATAAAACATTGATCATGATCTCTTTAGTGCAAGACAAAATACAGTGGCTGAAAATAAAGGTCTATAAAAATATGGTGGCTGAAAGCTGAAGCTAAAATATCTAAGGCTAGAACTTAATAATATTTTTTAACAGTGAAGGTAATTAGCCAATGGAACAACTAACAAATGTTTTCAGTCAAGACCAAATGTTTTCCAAAACCTTACTTACTCAAGTTCAAACTTAAAATATATAGGTCAGCCAGATGATTACAATAGTCCCTTGTGACTTCATAATCTGTGCCTCTTTGGATCTAAGCACACCCTGAAGACTAAATCTGAAAACAAAGAAAGAAGGAATAAACAATTTATTAATATTTATAAGTGGTATTCTGTTCATGGAAACTAGAATTACTTCAGAAATATTTCAGAAACAGAAAAAAAATATTTCATAATCCTTATTTCATAAATCATTTGCTCTACCCTGACATTTCTTTTTTTTTTTTTCCTGTCAATGGAAGTTGAATAATATTCATTGAATATAATATAGAGCTAAGTAAAATAAGGAAAACAGAAAGTGCTCCAATGCCTTTTACAGTTATTTTTGTGTGATGTAATTCTTATTTTCCTTTTGAATGTCACATGATTTTTCCTTATAATTGTCAAAGCAAAATTCTCTAGGTGCAGACAACATATGTGAAGAGAAAAAAATGTTACTGCCTCTTTTGAGGCTGCATCTTTGCTCCCCATGAAAAAAACTTCTATTTGAAACTGTTGATTGCTTACCAGAAAGAGAGGGTAGACAAGTTAGGGTTTTTCTAAGACAGAAAGATTATCTTCTCTATTTTTCGATTCAGATAATTTTTCACTAACACTAGGTCTTGGTTTAAATAAGACCTATCTCCTTTATGGGCACAAAGGAACAAATTATGTTTTTTCAAACTTTAGATAAATGGCAGCCCTCACATAATGGTTGGCATTTCCTCTTTGGAGATCACCACTGAATCAGGACATTCAGACAAACTCACCGCTAAGCTGTTCCCTGCGGCTAGGCTCAGTTTGTCCAAAGCTATGCTTATTACATGTGCTTTGGTCAGCAGATATGCAATCTTAGACAATAGCTTCTTTCTGCAAACAATAGCCAGTATTAAGAATGTCATCAGATATAATGGCAATGAGTGGGACAATTCTTCTTTCTTATGAAAGCTTTCATAATGGAGCGGTGGAAGTGGGCATGTGTGAGTGTGTGTGCGTCTGAGCGCCTGTGTGTCTGTCTGTGCATCTGCCTGTCTGTGTGTCTGTGTGCCTGTGTGCCTATGTGTCTGTGTGTGTTTTAAGAAAGATCCACCAGCACGCTGCAGAAGCAGCCTGCTAGTCTCAGAGAGCTGGCTCATGAAAGGTGCCATTTATAGTGCTTTCACAGTACCATAGAATGGAAACATTAGGTAATAGTAAAATCCCAGAGCTAGACTTACTAAATTCTGAAAACTTACTCACATTACCATGCTTTATAGGGCTTTAGGGACTTCAGAACAACAACCTGTGCAACTGCAGACTTTGTTTAATGAAAAAATAAATAGAAATAGTTACCCAAAAATTAGTCTAAAGACTGGTATTCCCTTGTTAGTGCCCTTTAATAATTTTCACTATGCTTCCATTTGCACTCTGTCTAGAAAATAAAAGGCTTATTCATGCACAAAAACACAGATCTGCCTTCTCAGTGAGAAATTTTGCAACATTTCTGTAGTAGAATCAACTGTAGCAGCTCAAGGTCTTTTTCTGAAAGAGGAAAAACGGTTTGCTGGATATTGCATTACTTTCAGGAGATTTCTTCACTGTTGTGTAATTTATCTGACAGTTGCCACAGGGCTTACATGCCACTTTAGTTATCCCACTGATTTTTAAGGGATGGATATGCATGTGGAAATTAGGGGAACATTCATTTTTCCCCCTAATTTCACCAAATTACATGCACGATGATTTTAAATAAATCACACGATTACACTGTTTCCCCTTCCACATTTACAGAGGCTTGTGGGTTCCCTTTGATTTGCCTTTAAGCAGCCATTATTTGCATCAACATCCCAACTGACTGAGATAGTCTGATTTGTCCTCTAAATGGTGTACTCTCAACAGCTCTCCTCAATCTTCTGTCATGAATTTGGGGTTTTCTTTTCAAGAGGTAAGAGTCAAGTTCCAGAATTTCTCACTTTCCAAACAATGTTTCCTGTGTATTTTAAATGAAACAGATATAACAAAGAGAGCAATGTGAATTTATTCAGCTCCAGTGTGGGAGAAACAAAGAAGTTGGTTCAAAAAACAGAATTTATCAGCCTTACAATCTCAAGCGACCCTCAGGCAGGTACAGCACATATGCCTTCTGGTTTTAGTGCAGAGAGAATTAAAAAGATCAGCCTCTTTCTGACCCCAGATATGAGCATCTGGTGAAGACCATCATCCTTCACAATTTGGGCAGTTTGCAAAGACACAGACTGGCTTGGATTACAACTCGGAAGCACTTACTACAGCTGAAAGTGTATTTTTTGTCACTGGGATAGCAGGAAACTGAGAGACAGACATGGAGTTGAGGGCACAGGATGCAGTCAGATTGCTTTTTTCTCTGATGATGCAAATGTTTATGCATGACACTGAGAGGAATTCTTGGGTCGTCCTTCTACCCTGTTTAAAAACATACTGATGTCTAAAAGGAGAGCTCACAACAGTGTCTAAGCTTGAAAACGTGCTGATGTCAGAATTTTGCTCTATTTACATGCCTTTGGCAAAGAGCAGCCAACTACCTGCTTATCATAAATCTCTCCTCTCTCTCCCTTCATCCTCTCCACTGAAACCCGCACGATTTTCAGTACAGAACACCAATGCACAAGTAGGTTATTCTTTGTATGAAAGCAGTGCTTGTGAAAGATGTTGAATGCACAGTCCCGGAGACCCACATCCTCTGCAGTATAGCAAAGGAAAAAAAGATACATCATGGATAGCAGCACTGTCAGCTTCCTTGTTCTGACTCACCAGCTTCAATGAGCTTGAAGAAACACCCACTGGGGTGAAAGGATCATTCATCCTTTACAGCCAAGTTGCTGTCCTAACTGCTAAAATCACCATATAGGCTGTTAATTAGAGCCAGTTATGGTTATGGCTTTTGCAATGCTGACAGATGTGAACTGTTCACCCAAAGCTTACCCTGAAGGTTGTGCCACTTGTAAAAGCTATCAGATGTAATAATCTGCTAAACTATGGTAGATTTATACCTGCCCAAAGATGAAATCAGAGAGAATACATATAGCTTAAAAAAAAACCCTCCAGAGATTGCTTGATCCATCTTTCTACACCAGATGATCATTTCTACTTCATTTTTGGGAGATGTTTCTCTAACCTAGACTTCTTCTAACAGGTAATCCAGAGCTTCAATGTGCAACTCATTCCAGTGCTTCATAAGAGCTTCCAAGAGAAGGGTTTTTTAATGTTTTAACTAAACTATCCCCATAGTTATTTGTTATTTTCCTCTTTGTAGGGTCCTTCCATACACCAGATAAATATGAATCTCCAGTCCTTCCTCAGTTTATATATTCTTCCTATCTTCCTCCAAGCATGACATCTTCCTGAACATTCTCTGATCATGTTATTATTCTCTTTGGACCCTGTCCAGTTGAGTTATATATCCCCTGTAATGCATGGCCCAAATAAGATTGGACACTGTTACAGTTGAGGTTTTCCAAACCTGAAGAAGGCAGAATTGCAACTGCAGTGCCTGTAGGTGACGTTTCTGCATATGAATCCTAGACTGTGTTTATGGGAATGGAGAAGCAACATGCAGTTTGTCCATGTGAGTCAAATTGCAGTAACCCACCCCATTTCTTTTTATTACAGATTTATGGAATAGTTTGGTTTGGAGGGCACCTTTAAAGGTCATCTAGTCCAAACCCCCTGCAGTGAGAAGGGACATCTTTGACTAGATCATGTTGCTCAGAGCTCTGTCCAACCTGACCTTCAGTGTTTCCAGGGACGGGGCATCTACCACCCCTCTGCACAATCTGTTCCAGTGTTTCACCAAACATAAAATAAATTAAAAATGTATTTATTGTATGCAGTCTAAATCTCCCTTCTTCTAGTTTAAAACCATTACTCCTTGTACTATTACAACAGGCTCTTCTTCTCCTCTGCCTGACTCATGCTCCTCAACAAAAAGGGGATACTCTAGCTACACTGCAAAATCTCTGCAGAAGCACTAAGAAGCTTGAGATACCCTTCAGCTGTGGTAGTAAGGACAGCAACAAATAAAAGACAAGAAGAAAAATGTTCATAAGACTGGTACTTCTCACGCAGTACCCCTGGGTTGGAGATGGTAAGTCTCCCTTCAGCACTGTATTTACCAGCATAGGAATAATCCTGGCTGCTTTCTTTTCATCATCTGATTCTTGCCTTGGTCCTATGACAGAAAAACTGCATATCATCCAGAGAAGGATTGTGTTATTTAAAACAGTATGGAACAGTAGAAATATCTCTGGGGTTTTGGTCTAATTTTTTTCTTAAATCTGATTTCTAGATGCAGAAAACACTCAACTGCATTAAAACTGCTGTTTTCATTACAGCAAATATCTCTGAGCTTGTGTATTAATCTGGAACTTTTGTGTATCACAATGCCCCAAACACACAGCTGTCAAACAGATTATTTCTGTGATTGATATAAGATGTATGGATATGACGTCGAGAAAAGACTGCATTGTGGGACAAATGTCCCTGAGGTTTTGCTACTATAATTCCCAGAGAACTGGTATACATTTGAATTGTTTAATCTTGGCATAATGCAGAATTTCAGAGGAAGCCATATTAGCTCCCTTAATATAAAACCACAAAATTATCTCAATATAGCATTTACAACTCACTTTTTTTTTTTTTTTAATTACCTGTGTAAATATATATACACAAGGACATATATACATCTGGAAAGAGACATAAAATCATGTCTTAGCCATAATATAGCAGCTAGTCATATCCCATAAACTCTATAAGGAGCAAAAAAACCATGGATATGCATGCTTTTGGGGAATTTCTGCTTTTAAATGTTTGTGTTTAGTAAGAAAATACTGATTAATTTTTTAAATGGGCATTACATCTTATGAGGTTCCTGTGTTAAAAGAAAAAAACAAAAACAAAAAAACCCCACAACTAAATTTGTTGCACATCTAAAGAATTTCCCATGCAAAAAATAGGCTACAATAACCTAGATTCTCCTTTAGAATGAGAAGCACACATGTAACACCATCAAATAATATAGTTTTATACCATATTCATGTCAGATTCCTGATGAAATAAAGGCCCATATTTGGCCATCAGCTGCTGAGCAGCACCCTTCCTTACAATTTGTTCCACTAAAATGAATAGTTGTTTTGTGAGAAAGTGCTTTGGGTTAACACTGTTTGTATCTATATGCTGAGTGGAAAGAAGCAGTTTACCTTTTTACTTCTCAATGTTATAATCACATTTAGATGACATTAAGTCCACGTAATTAAGTGTATACCATTTTAGATTATGAAGATACTTGATATTTTTCACAACATTTGTCCATAATTTCACATTTTCTATGGCATTACAGCTTAAAATAGTACAAAGATACATGGCATTTACAGCTCAGAAAAGACCTTTGGCCTTTGACCTTAAAAGATCTTTATGGAGGCCCATGGTGGATTGATTTTTGATAGTACAGTGACAGAGCCTTACAAAAAGTGTATTCATATTGACCAAGCCAGTGAATACTTCAGGTCAAAATGTCAGCAGTTGTCTTTTTCAGCTGACATCCTGATCCAAGAAAGTTGGATTTAAGGTTTTCTTGACTCATATTTTGATTTCTTGCCATATATGGCTGTGTCATTAGCTCCCTGGAATGCTTTTCAGCTTCTTCCTTGAAAAATGCTAAATAAGTTCTCACTTTACCTACTGGCTGAATGAGAATACAAAAACAACGGACAGCTGTGAGGCATCTGCGTGTCACACAAACACTGTTGGCACAGTTCCTGCATTCAAGAGATCAGCAAGAGCCTAGTAAATAAGCTTTCTTCACTAAAGACCACTTTTGTCCATGATCACTGGAGCTGTGCTTTACTCATACATCCTCTGAATTCCTCTTTTCTTCAGTAATCACACATGCCTAGCATGATGGCTGATTCTATTCTACAGTCCCGGGCCATGTAATTATGTGAGTAATTGGCAGACAAGATGTTGTGAATACCTGAATCCCAGGTTAATTGAAACTAACACCTGCCTGAACTGTGCTCTTGTAATGGATGCAATAATACAAGATCAGGTCCTATTGAGTTGCATAATCTTTTCAAGATAGGGTTTTTGATTTCCTTGGATTTGAGGGCAGTAGTAAACTAAAGTATCATGCCTTTGTTGAAGCTTATAAAAGATGAATCTCGAACTGAAAATGGAGGTTCTTCCAGTTAATCTGTATTGAGGAAAATCAGTGAGTACACATCTTTTGCATCTTTCAGTTAGAAAAGAAACAGAAGATGCAGCTGTCAACACAACTGTAGTCAGTAAAAACATTACAGTTCACCCTCGAGTAACCCAAGTTGTTACCAAGGGAGCACAAACTCCAAACTTTGGATTCATGAGGCTCATGAATCCAAAAGTAATGCCAAAATTCCCACTAGCATCATCAAACATCCCAAACTGGGCAAGTGTTAGGCATTATGTAGGGCATTCTAGTATTCTTGAGTTGAAGTTGACATTCTGCTGCCTTGTCCTTCCTACTGTCATAGCTCCCAGGCAAATTGTTTTGGTATTTCCTGAGCTACTTTCTCATTGACAAAATGGTGAAAATGGTACATCCCTACAGCACAAACAGACAGGCAAACAGACCAGCAGACCTTCTGTCAGAATGAAGAAGGAATTTAGATAAAGACTTCTAAGTCACAGAAAGACCTTAAGAACAAGTATTCCTTACTTGATAAAACCTCTTAAGCAAATGTTGCTTTTCTTGTTCTTTTACTGAAACTATGGCAATCTTATTTCTTTTAAATCAATTCATACAGATTATTTTAAATATTTATTTTTTTTTCTGGCATAACTAGACTCTTGGAAGTATCTCAATTCAAACAGACCTCTACGGCAAGAGAATATTGGATCAGAGAAAATCAAAGTAGTTTGGCAAAAGAACCTGATATATTTAGGAATAAAATAACATTGTACAGTTGATAGTAAAAGTGGAAGATAGGACTTGATGATCCAGAAGGTTCTACTTCTCTTAGTTAAGCAAGACATGGTATTTCTACATTAGAATAAACGTTGGGTTTACTTATAACTGTGCAAATTGTATAAAGGTACTATATGCATTGTAAAGGAAAAGCTATAGAAAAAAAAATTAAAAGCCAAAATGTAACCAGAAGACTTGGAATTTTAAAAACTCTGTGGTCCTCAGATTACTTACACAAGTAATCATATTACAGAATTCTCTGGGAACTGCTTGACCACCCCAGTTGCCTCTGAAAATCAGAATCAATTTCTTTATCTCAGGACTAATGGGGAGAAAAAGTATTTCAGGAATGAAAATATTTTACTGTAATGACCTGAAGCAAATGGGAAAACAGAGTGTCTGCTTTAAAAGTCATGAGAGATACAATCACAACAATTAAGGGTAAGAAAGAAAGTGGGGAGGAGGGAGTTGGGAAAGTAGAGTTCCCAAATTTCATCCTTTAGGAAGGCCTCGGTTTAAATGTGAGATGGATGCTAAAGAAAGGCAATTTGGTTGATATCTTTTCAGAGACATTTGGGCATGAACATCCTACTAGTCTTTCAAACAGGAACAGGTAGCTAAATGTATGATATTGTATCTCTCTCTGGGAATCATTCAGCTATAGAGGGGCAGCAATAAAAGTAATAATATTTCATGATAGAAGATCAGTGCCATTTTTCCAGCTGAACAGCAAGTCTGACCATGTTTATCAGCCCAGTGTTTTCAAAATCTCTCTCAGTAAAAGGCTATGTCCTCTATATGTCTTACTCTATCATTTTTTTCACCTATCAGGGACTGGTTGGTTTTTTTCTTCAAGCTGAGCACTGTCTGACTAGCTTCCCTAATGTCTTTGTTTAGATCTGGTCTATAGATCCCACCTTACTCCCACTGATCTTAGAAAAAACATCTCTTAGCAGACATCCTGTGGGGCAACAATATCTAACTCTTTCTTTGTTTCTAGCCTCTCACAGCATTACATCCATCCCACCAAAAGTGGTGAATGATTCCTATATCTGCTAATATATTCTTATTTGTGAGCACAAGGTCTAGTAAAGACATTCTCAGTCCCTTTCTTCTACTTACCAAATCAGAATATCTACTCCAGTGTTAAACTCGTGGATATGAAACATGGCAAATAAATAGAATATTAGACAAAAGCTGTGTACAAACACATAAACATAGGGTTAATCTGACTCAGCTGCCTCACAGCAAAAATATTCTGTCCAAATAGGATTTCACTGAGGAATATTTATGGTGCATAAATGCTGTTTTATCCTCGCACACCATCACCTTTTCTATAGTAAAAACAGAAATATGATCATCCTTTCCATCATGCATCTCCCGACAGAAAACACAGGCAGCAATGGAAATGAAGTATTGTAGTAAATTTTTGTGTAAGACACTAATAAAACACTAAGGTAAATCCCCAAAATCAGCAAATGTTGAGGTGACAGGCAGGGGGGCTCAGGCAGGGATAGGGGGAGAAAGACAGTGCACTGCTGGGAGAGAGCCATAGCTATGTTTTAGTCAAATCTGACCTACTTTAATGAAATCAGGTCATCTGTGAGCTCTTCATTACCCCCAGACTAAACAGTACAAAACACAGCAGCCAATGTCTCTGTCTTTTCAGAGTACCACTAATTCTCATTACAACATTGTTATGTATTCCTTAATATATATTGACTTAGTCATCTTGCCACACCAAAGCTGGTAAACAGCACTGGGGAAGGAAGTAAACGTGATTACTGACTTTAAAAAAAACCAAACCAAAACAAATAAAAATTTCAGTGTAAACATAGCCATGCCTTCAGAACGTATCCTCAAGGGAATATGGAAACAAAAGGAGGCACAACTGTCTCACAACATTAGCCGTGACGGATGGAGCTCACCTATCACACCAGTAAACTCTGTTACCAGCCGTGTTAGCAGGCCAAGTGGAGGCTGTAGTGGAGTGGAAGCTGGTACTGTAGCTTACACTCCAATTCTCCTCAGAGTTCAGTCTTCTATAAACTAGGAAGGTGACAGCCCTGTAATAAAAAGTATATACTAGTGAATCTTTATTGTGATGCTCATATCTGAATTTCCAATTTATAGAGAGACAGACTGCATATATATATATATGTGCAGGTATGGACCTGTTCCCACACATGTGTTTTGTTATGTACATGTGTATTTCTACTTTGTACAGCAAAATGCTTGTGCTTGGCAATAATGTACACTGAGGTACATGCACTTCTCTTAGAGCCAGAAATATATACATGTGTATCTCTAGCTGTATAAGCATATATATTCAAAGATGGCTATAAATATATATTTTTATAGATGTGTAAAAACATACTCAGCACAAACAAGTCTTTGTGAGAATCATATTAAACCTACAGTATTTATAGTACATGCATGTCTCTACGGTGAACAGGGTATAAGTATGGATCCACCTGCATCTGTTCCTGGGTGACTTGGTCTAGGTGATCCTGCTCTGGCAGGGGGGTTGGACTGGATGATCTTTCTAGATCCCTTCCAATCCCTAACATTCTATGATTCTATGATTCTATGCAAGTCTGTTTACCAAAGAGAACATTAATCTCTCATTAAAATATTTATGTTTTATTCCTGTTGTTTGCCACAGAAATCTAACTTCCCTAATTTCTATTTGACAATGGTTAGAAGAATTCTTATGCTTATTTTGGAGACCAAAGACTCCACTCAATGGTCTACAGAGGAGTATCTGGTGACAAGTGGGACATGGCATCTGGTGCTATAAGGAACGACATCCACCCTCCTGTTGCTACTCCAATAAGAGGCAGTTCACCTTAGGTTCCATGCCACACCTGCAGCATTGTATGGTCATCTCCCAACACAGCTCATCTCAAAAGGTGTTCTACAGTAATTCCTTTATCTATACAGCCTTTCTTTATCTGTAGACAGCTATTGTTAAAATATTTTCACCACATCTCACCAACTTTCTGGGATTTTTTTCCTAATCCATGCTTAATTGGGAAATTTATTTAATACTTGCTACAGAACTATCTTTCTTCTCTTACAATCTCAAATGTTCAAATGATTTCTCAGTCTGTTTGTGTGTGGCTGCATGTACTCCAGCTGGCTCAAGGAAAAGTTCTCAAATGTAGGAGTCCATGTGTGCCAATGCTTTGGGCAGAAGTATTTAGGTGAAATAAAGACTTACAGAGAACACAATCTAGACATCATAGATCTGAGTCCATGCTAAACTTTTTGTGGTAGTGCCAAGTTAAGATAATTTAGATGGTTCTTGCCACATTCACCTTTATCCATTTGTTCCTGTTCCTAAAATTCTATGCCTTGCACAGCTATGTGGGGAACCAGTGATTCAGATCTTGGACAAGTAAAGTGTCTAATTCCCATTAAAACTGGTATTACACATAGAAATACTCCTCGAGTTTTGAGCCTTCATGGTATAAAGAGTCATTATAAATTTTAATTATTACTTTGATGACTGGAACTAGAAGGAGTGGCAACTCTCGGGAGTCTGTGACCAATTCAGTGCTTAACTGACTATGGGAAAATAGAGCAGCTATATTCTGACTTCTTGCAACATCTGGAGTTACTCTCTTCTATATTCTATTTTCTTACAGCCTTTCCTGCTACACAAACTGCTAATTTCTGCCACCTGAAACCTGTATGTCATCTATATAATGGCTTAAAATTGCCAGGGAAATAGGATTGAGAGAAGCAAGGGAAGGATAAAATGTACAGGAAGGTTGAAACGTGCTATGCACTTTTAAGAGAGAACATGTGACAGCAGCTAAAACACTGCAAAAATATTTAGGAAATCTGAAAAATGAAGTATGCCTAACTAACAGCTGTGTCCAGAAAAAAGGTCTTTAGTGTCCTTTCTGAAAAAGCTGAAGATAGGAACTGCTGAGTCTCCTTTATAAGCTGCAGTGACCCCTTCTCTAAAGGTGGGAGGGGGACGGTAGGAAAGGAGAAGGTAGAGTAGGACAGTAATTAGTATCTGTAAAAACAAGCTTTAAGCAGCATACTTAATGGTGGGGTTTTGGCAGACAAATATTGACAGTGCAGTAATGTTGCTAAGGTAGCAGTGCCCTGCTGGAGGGCTGGAATGTGCCAGCCTCCCAAAAGCCTGCCCAGGGTACTGCCCAGAGAACCACCATGCCAGTGCCACCACGGGCATCAGAGGAGGGGACTTCTTTGCCAAATTTGCTCCTTCCAGTGGCATAAGTCTATTCTCCATTTTGGTTTGTGGCTGCTGTTGTTTTTCCCATGGAAGGAGCTGAAGAACGGGACTGAGAGAGTGTTTTTTTTTCCTTGGGTAGAAGCAGAGGCTGAGCACGATCTTCTGTGACCCTGCCCAGACTCATCCACCACCTCAGTGTCACATCATTTACAAGGGGATTTTACCCCTGCAGACTGTGACTCTAAACATATATTGATGAGGTCATCAGCAGAGATTTCTCTTATCACAACTGAAGAAGATATGAGAAAAATGGATGCAAGAGAACTGTTGGTGTGTGACTGTCATATCTAAAACTCCACCTCGCATCTCAGTATCTGCAATTATCTGCTGTGATTTACTGTGGCTAGAACATGAGATATGTTTTCTTCTAACAGCTCAGTTAGACTACTTACATCTCTAGTCTTCCATTAAAGGTTTTAGCCTTTCAGAATTTTCTCAAAGGAAATCCTTTTATTTCCATTTGTATATTATTTTGGAACAAACAATTAATTGGGAAACTTAGGATTTTAGTACTGAACAAACCCATTGTTGGTTGGTTTTGGTTTTTGGGGTTTTTTTTTTTGTTGTTGTTGTTTTGTCTTGTTTTGTTTCTGAAAAGCTGTTTGGGTTATATTGCAGTACCATACCTGCATACAATTACAGGCTCCTTTGGACCACAGAAAGGTTAACCTAACACTGTTCCCATAAAAAAAGTTCCCATAAATTTCCAATAGTTTGGTTTATGTTCATACCAATGGTCAGAATTGATAGCTAGGTCTGATTTTCTTAAAAACATTCAGAAAAATGTAACTGTGAAGCTTCACATCCTCTCAGTTCATGAGAGCTTCCAGAATGGCTTGTGGTATCTCCTCAGAAAGCAGTTCAGGCCATATAATGCCACCTGAAATCACAGAAAGGAAAATACAGTAGTCTTCAGATGTATATGCTGTCAAATTAATTATGGACTGTTGATTCAGAGATACCAAATGCTAGAGACTTTTTTTTTTCTTTCCTTTTACCAGATATGTGCATTCATTTCTATACACTTTTCTCCTCTAGTATATCACTAAGAACAGACAGTGTTATATGTACAATTATATTCTCAGCAAAAGATAAACCAAAAGAACCACTAATATCTAGGTAGATGTTTATAATCTTATTCTTACTATCTCCAAACAACAGTGTTTGATTTGAGACATGAAAAGCAATAAATCAGGAAATGTCATGATTTATGAAATGGTGAAAAAAAAAACTATGGTGGTAATCTGGGAAAACCATTTCTGATTTAGATTGTCTGTGACTTTCCTGGCTTGTGCCTCAGAGATGTTCAGACTGTGTTTTGGCATGGAATAGGTGTTAACAGCTATATTATGTTATTGAGCACATCAGTGTATTAGCTAGGTGACAGAATAGTAAGAATTGTATAGTCTGGCAATTTTCTGAAACAATAAGCAATGGATGCCATTTAATTTCAGAATGACCACACTGGATAGAAAATCTAATAATATAAAAGCATCAAACCCTACATAAAGATGTTTGATACAGTCTTTTTCATTTTTTTATAAATTATTTTACTCCTTGGACTAAGCTAAGCTGAACTAAGGCTGAAGAAGAGACACACCATTTTTTTCTTAATTTGTCATTTAAATTCTCTCTCTGTCTTATCTGACATGTGCATGGAATTCTTGTACACTCACAGCATTTACAGCATGTGCAGTTCTCAGCAGGAATTTGCACAACTTCTCACACATTATCACTGTGCTCTAGGTTTGCAACCCATCCATCAGTTTCCGTGAAATGACTTGTATGTTGCTTCTGTAGCCAAGAAGAGAGATATAACATATCATGGGATGATGCACTGGCTGAGGTGATTTCCTCCAGGAGAAGAGGCAAAGCAGGCTGAGAGGGAGAAATACCAAACCCTCTGCAGACACAGGCAGATGTTATTTACAATGATAACTTCTGCCCAAGAAAATGAGTCTGCCTTAGCTCTAGAAACAATGAAGAAAGCCTGGGGAGATCCAGACTTATCTCAGAGCATGAATGTAGATGCTATTAATTGCTTCTCAAGTGTACTCTCTATATTGACCCCATGCTACAGTTAGCTTCTGCCAATATGTTTCACAGTTACACAGGACTACCTTGAAGTGAAACATGTAGATCTTGCTCAGCAAACTCAAATATCTTGACCTGGATAGATCTGACCCCAAACCAAATATTTCACTTTGATTTTGCTGACATAAATATTTTATTTGCAGATTAAAGATTTTTATTTTCTTTTCAGGTAAAAATGGCTATAAATAAAAATTCAGCATAGATTTCTTCAGTGAATAAGTACATTTTTCTTCTAACAATTTTCTATTTCTTTTTTCTATCTGGATGTTTCTGATAAATAATCAGCAATAGTATATATATTCACATATACACAAGAGTATATTTGTTAGATGCATGTGCATAATCTCATATTTATGCACTCTTTGGAAAGTTATCAACAACCTGCTAACTGATAGTTCAGGATTCTACATTTCAGCTAGCTGAAAAAGATTTTAAAAGATGGGAAAGTTGGAAAAAATAATAGAAACAGGCATAAAAAAGACTCCTTGCTTTCTTGGTACTCTAAGAAAATTCTAAATAAACAATCTGTGAACCCAATAACAAAAGTCAACACTTAAATCTGTGTGATTTCTCCCTATGTCAATTTATTTTTCCATTCCAAATATTAAATGCAAACTTCAATACAAAGCCAAGAATTAGGTTCCATACATGAAAACGCTTTGGTGATTGTGAAAAATAATGCTGCGGTGTCTCTAGTTGGGAGGTTTGGAAGATAAAGAACTATAGAAATTAAAAAAAAAAAAAGAAAAAAAAAAGAAAAAAAAAGGGAAAAAAAAAGAGAAACTGTTCCACTTCATCTAGCAGTGCTGCAATACATCACTCCAATTAAATCCCAGCCAATAAGCAAAGGGACGTGTTAAGTAAAATTCATGAGCTTTGAATGCATGTGAATGAATATGCCAATCAGAATCAATGCCACTCATTCATCTGGTCTAACACCATGGTGATGACAATGAGCTTGAAACCAGCTTTTGTTGTCATCAGCTGTGCAGTAGTTGCCACAGCCCCAGCCTGGATCAAATGTGTGGGACATTTAAATCTTCAGCATGGCACCAACACACAGAACATCTTATTCATGCCAAAAAAGGAGCTATAATCAGGCTCCAAGTAAATAATTAAGGATCAGTTCCTTAAGGGTCACAAATTGCCATCTTTTGAAATAGCCAAAAGGCTGTTTCTCTCATTGCTTGACTTCACTCTATGGACACAAGCACAGCTTTTTGTAACTGTGCCTTATATTTATAACTTTAGAAAATCTGTTGTCATATTAATGTCTATAGCTGAGACTTCTTTGGGCCTTAACTGATACTGCAATAGGAATATCTTTGCTGAGACCCTGCACCTCAGTCCTTTTGAGTGCTGCAGTGGCAGATGGCTAGCTCTCACTGCTTTTACAATAACCATTTCATTTGTGATGCTTGACCTGAATCCCATTCCTTGTTTAAAAGTGTGTCTGAGTTCTCAAATGGTATTCCACAGAATTGCCATTTCCATAGTGTTTCCACATGCTGTTCTCCAAATAACACATTTGCCCATAAAAAAAAAAAAAAAAAAAGAAAAAAAAAAGTTGGAAGAGAAGAATATGGAACTGTCACAACTGAAAAACTTTAAGAAGATGTATCCAAATACTGATGACAGCTTCATTTTTATTGGCTTTAAATTATACCATTGATATTTTCTTATACATCAGATATTTTACTTACACATCATGTTGTAGCTTTAGTGCTTTGTGCTATGAGTTCTCTTTAATTTTTCTTACTAGATCTAACACTGTAAATGTGAAATGTTATGCTAGAGAAACAGGTCTTTTTAGGGTCAGGGTGGCCCCTTAGACCTATAACAGACCCTCTCTGTTAACTACCCTCTCTCCCCAAAGGGGAAGAGAAAGGGAATAAGGGAGAGAGAAATCTAAAATAGCTTTAAAAAAACCTAAAATAATGATAATTAATATATACAAATATATAAAAATACACAAAACCAGTATTAAATCCAACCCCCTTATGACAATTACATCACATTCACCACTGATGCTGTGGAGAAGACACAGGGACAGTCCCAGACTGGGCCCAGCAGCAGATGGGAGCTGTGTTCAGGAGCTGGATTCTGGTGCAGTATTCAGGAACACATGAATCATCATCAAAGGCAGAATGGATAGATGCCTCCTGAGAAAGAAACCAGAAGAGGACCAGAGCCAAGATGAGCAAATACGACAAAGGGGGTGAAGAAGGCAAAAAAAGAGGGAGAATTGATCCTCCTGATCCCTCAGCTTTATACCAAATATGACATATATGGGCTGGACTAGCTCAGTGCTCAGTTTGGGGTCACCTGTCCTGTCTGCTCCTCCCTGCAGGTGCAACCTTTTACTTTACACAGGATCCAACAGTGGCCTTGGTCCACACACCAATCCTTGGTAGTAACTCTAAACATGAGGTGTTATCACTGCTAGAAGCAGACACTGCCTGTGAAAACAGGCTGCTAACTTCAGAAACTGAAGTTAGAAGAACTGAGCTGGAAAGCAAAATTACTGAACAAAATTAGTTCTGTTCTCACTCAAACCAGGACAGCCTGCAAGTGGTGACATACACTCAACTTGTTTGAATAAATTAAACATGCATGCTTTCAGTAATAGATCCACCCATTAATCACTGTGTTTAAAAAGATGTGACATCCACTCTGTAGAACTGATAAACCCCCAATTTACCAGCAGACATTACTCTCTTATGATACTTTCTCTGAACATTTCTCAAGTTATTTCTAAGTTCCAGGGTAAGAAATTAATTTTAAGAGGAAGAACAAGTGATCCTGAGGAACTTTATTTGGAAGGAGTTTCTTACTGAGATTTCTTCTGCAGCCAATTAAATTCTCAAGGAAAAAGTGCTGAACACTTCATTCAAATACACATTTGATTAAGAAATACTAAATATGATGTCTAGATTTGCCAAGAAAAAGTACATGCTTTGTCCATTCCCTTTCATTCTCTAGAATTGAGTTCACAAGGAGTAAGTTGAACTTAATAGAGGGCATAAATGGAAGGACCAGAAAGAGCAGAAACAATGTTGAAGAAATGATGCTGTCTGATCATTAAGTTAATCTACAACCCTGTATTGTGATCCTTCTGTTAGTGACCTAGCCTTCTCCTACTGTCAGAGACCAGACCTTTTCCTGCAGGAATTCTGCAATACTTTTTTTTTTTTTTTTTTTAAATAAATTTTACCCTGATTGAGCCTTTTGCAGCACCTTAAAAGGATCCACAGCAGTTTGATGCATGTTGATGCAATAGGCCCAAATAAGAGAAAACTATGAGACTATTTCGCCTTATAGCAAAAGATGTTTTTCTTTAGATTTAAAATGAATGCCAGATTTTTTTCCAGCTGTAAGTAAACCCATACTTTATGGCACTGCATAGTCATTAATAACTAAAATTTAAACAAATGATGCATCTCTGAACATATATACATTTAGTTCTTTAAAAAAGTGATAAAATGTTTTTATAATTTGTGATGGAAACATTGTACTCTTGACCTGCAATAGCATGAAATCATGACAATATCCTCTGTTGACCCTCCAGTCCTTCAGTTTTTTTACATGTGTTGTCTTTCAAAGACCCAGAAAGCTCTTTGTTGTCCCAGTGAGTATAAAGATAAAAAAAGTCTCAGAACAATGAGTCTTCTTCTAAGGTTTATTCTCAGGCAGACACTAAGTAAAATGAAAAGCTAACAAAAATTCCAGACATATTTCTCCATCTATTCTTCATGGTATACAGCCATGACATTGCCATCAAGGTAAAAATAGTTCATGAATGTTTTAAGCTGATATAAGAGAATGCAGGTATTTATCTTCATGATGAGGGAGTTTCTGAAGTTCATTGACATGTGGAACTTACTGTTAAGAGTACATCTTCACAGTTCATAAATCTGGAAAGCTCTTGGAAAGGTTCCTGGTATCCTTACATGCAACGTTATCACATCACACCTATGAAAAATACCTTTCTCAGCAGTTGATTAGGGACAGAATCTCAGCCCAGAATTGACCATTACCATTATTACACACCTGGATGAGAGCAGCACAATTATATAACAGCTGTCAACTCAGAACAAACTTCATGTCACCTGGACTCCTGCATTGCTCTCTGCTCTGTATCACAAGATGTCACAAGCTCCTTGGACTTTCTGTGTATTTCATTTCACCAAATAAATCTCAAGGTTTTCTTCTTATCATCAAGACAGCATCGGGCTCACACTAACAAAATGACTGTATGAAGCCTCTGATCAACAGCTCTTCTATGATAAAAATGGTACCTGAAAAGTTTTTTGTTATCTGGAAAGCTTTGTGGATCTTTTTATGCTATTCTGTTTGGGTTTTGAAATAAAAGTCTCTGGGCTGAAAGGCAATTACTTTCTGTTATCCTGAAGTGGACTGGTGGAAAAGAAGTAACAACTCTTATTGCTCATTGTCTGTTGCTGATGTTTAAGTGTTCATACAAATGAACCAAGTATCTTCTTGTGTTTGAAATTATATGGATAATTAGATGTTTTCTCTCTTTCTACATTCATATGGAGGACTCCAGAAGTTTTGGAAGTCCTGACCGGTGTTCAGAGAAATTTCACTGCTTTTAATAAAACAAGTTTCATACAAAACTTTATCAGAAGTTGCTTAATGTGTATGCAGAGGTAAATTAAAAACAAACCAAAAAAATCCAACAAAACTAAAAGCTCACGACTCTGACAGCCCTCAATAGTTAGTCAAACTTGTCATGATTATATCTATAACTTTCTTCAGCAACTTCCAAAACAAAGGTGAAGTTATAGTTCCACATTTTGACCCATTCTTGGACTTAATTTACAAGAAAAATATTTAGAAATCTGTTGACCGTTGTGGTATTTTTGGTATGCTATTGGGAAACATTTCTGCTGATATTAACAAGAAAGCCCAAATTCATCTCTGCCTGCTAATTGTCCACAATTTTATCATCAATTATGTTTTTTTAAAAAAATTCTAAAGGAAGTACAGAAATTTTTCTGAGTTTTCAAAGCTGATCTCTTGCTGCTTTGGGGATTTTGAAAATGGGCTGAATCTGAAGATGCAACTGAAAGGTGTTGCATTTATGTTTAGTATCAACTGTTTCAGCATTAAAATGAATGTGATATATCTTATAACTGAAGAGCTATTGTTGGAATATTTATTTTAGAGGTAATTCAATCACAAAATATGTTCATATACTTGTGTTCATTAAGATCAGAAATATACTTTATTAGACTGGAAGATTTAAACAATTCTTCTTACAGCCACAATAACATGCTTGTAAAAGAAGGAGAAAATAAAGTGACAGTATTAAAAAAAATATAACGAGTTGCCAATTATTTCAGTTTTAAGGGGCTGCTTATGGACTAACTTGAGATGTAAGCAAATAAGTGCCAATTAATTATAATCTGTGACAGCGTTCAGTACCATCTCTTTGATCTTTCACAAGTAGCTGACAACAAAGCACACATACTCACAATGCTTTAGTTTCAGTCAAGTGATCAGCGAAACATGATCAGCTCATTTAAATAACAGAAAGTGGTAAAATACAGCTATCTTTTATAGCATTAAGCAAAGATTTGAATTCAGATGACAGCATCTGGCATTTATAGAACAGATAACTTGGAGCTATTTACATCAGATGGATAAGTTGAGTTAAACTTAAAAGTGGATGAAGCCACAGGCCAGAGGCTAGAATAAATTCCACGATAACTCCCCTGATCAACCATTGCTACTCTGGTTATTTAACCACAGTTATATTATTGCTCTGTGAACAGTGTCACACAAACATCTGGGCAGAAAGACACACTGTGGATAGTTTACAAACACAAGACGCATTTGTCTCAACTATATCAAAATTCAGAGGAAGCATAGAGCAAAAAAAAAGTAAGTGATGTGTACAGGCCAGAATTGAGATTTCTGTATATACAGCTATCAGCTTTTAGAGCTGGAGTGTTGGGATTTCTTCTATACATGTGTAAATATTCTTGGACTTAATAAAAGCTATATATTATATATAAGCTAACAATACAAATAGCTATTTGTCTGTGAAGATGGGAGATTATTATAATATATTTAACTATATATACACTGACATGAACAGCATTGAATTTTTTAAAAATACAACTTTAGAATGGCATCATTATACGCACACTGAAAAATATTTTCTAACATTATAATCTTTAACCTACAAAGATAAGGCACACTGCCTTGCTTTTATATTTTCTTTATTGCTCCAAGTATTTTGGCTTAGTACATTACATGATTCTCTTCTAGGAGGCAAATTGTTGAGGAAGCAGAAATTTAACTATAGTGATGTTCTAGATTAAAGGAGAGCTTGCTTAAGTATGGAATTAAATCCCACCTCTAATTAATAATTTAAATTGTGCCACCCCTAAGTGCTCTGTGGAAACAAGACTCAGAGAAGACAACTGGAGACAGATGCTTCGATTTTCTCAGGTGATGAGGATCAGATGATGGGGATGACCACGGGTCTGGGTGATGAAGTGGCAGTGGTCCCTAGCCTCTGCTGACAGTGATGGTAGAGATGACTTGAAAGCAGAGATTAGCAAGCCCCAGTGTTTGGTCCTGAGCACTGGCACTGTTTAACTTGCTAGTATAGACTTATGTGCATCCATGTGAAATGGTCTTGAAATTGGCAGGTATTTTTTGCCATTTGGTTTTAAGACAGTTAAACCTATTTCATATCTGATAATTTGTGTTTCTCTCACTTCCAAGGAACAAGCATGTTCTCCAAAATAAAATTAAAAAAGTCTCAGGAAACTCTGAGATTTGGCTGCCTAGAGATACAGACAAGTGTTTTGCTTTTTTGCTTAATTGTATGTGTCATCTTTACTTTTTTCTTTTTCTTTTTTTTCATGATTCAGTATGCATCTCTAATGTTCTAGAAATAAACACATTCCACTTCTTATACAGTATCCTGTAACTTATCCGGCCATGAGCTCTCTCTGATTTTGGATTGTGAGCTGGTTAACACTCTACATTAAAACATGTTTATCACATCCTCCCTCACCCTGACTGTGCTGCAAGGACAGAAGACAGATGCTCCTGGGGACAGCCTCTTAAATGTAATGTGAGAAGTGGTATCAGTCCTGTGTGGTGTCTCCCCCCACTGTGGCTGTAGTGAGCCCTGAAAGTCCTCCTGTGATTCTGTGAAGTAAACATGTTATGCAAGGCATATGTACAGGAGAAATGTTGGGTATACAAGGATTACTAGTACAGTGAGCAGGCTCCTCCAGACAGTCCTTCTGACAATCTTCCAGGTTCTCCCTTTTCTCTCAGGAGCATCTTTTGGACAAGGCCTTGCCTGAACTACTCAGGCCCATTCCAATCTCCATCACCCTGATTGGCCACCTTGGGTCTGTCTGATCTCTGCTCCCCATACTGGGCCTGATGGTGATCCCACCCACAGACCAGTGACCCACCCAGCCTTGGCCCATTCACTGCCCCAGGGGGGTGCCCAACACCCATGTGCCCCCACAGGTCAGTACCCAGCAGTGCTTTAGTAGCTGCGCCAGGCACACTCAGGTTGAAACTGCCTCCACTTCCCTGCGGGAAATGTGTTCCTCTTTCTTTTCTTCTTACTTGAGTTCAACCAAACCTAGACTATTTTTGTAAATAGATGGTTCATTTCAAGAAAAAAGAATCTTCCTGCATGCTCTCCTGTGGCCTGGGAAGTGAAACCCAAAGATCATCTTTTCTATCTAGAGCATAAGAGTGGCCATGTCATGTCAAATCAAAAGTTGAGCATCCCATTCCCATCAACAACCAACAGCAATGTCACAGAAGGACACAGCAGCTAAAAATATATTTTGCTGTCTACAGCTTATTTCTTAAGCTTCAAATCATCAGTGGTTTAGTGGCTCTTTAAGACCTGATGTATCTGAAATGGTGAGGCTGCAGCTTGCAGGGAGGCTACAAAATCACTTAATGTATTTAGTTTAGATGTGGCTCAGTGGATCTGTGCAAACACAGCCCTCAATTTTGTTAAGATTCTTCAGTTAAAATAATTCATTTTTCTACTTGTTTCAAGAATTTCTTATTTTGGCTTAAATGATTTAGATTAAACTGATTTAGATTAAATCATTGTACACTTAGCCTAAGCAAAAGAAATTTAAATGGAGTCTTTTCACAATGGATTAACCAAACTAGCTGAAAATTATAATTTAGCTTAAAACGTTGTAGCATTGTAGATGTAGATAAAGCAAATGTGTAACTGAGAGAACGTGGCCTCAGGCACACGTTAAAATATCCAGTTAATCACAGTAGTAAGATAACTAGCCCAGCTCTCAGTCATAATATGAATTAGTCTATCAGCTCTCATACTTGATCAAATCAAAACATCACATTAGTTTTTAGTCACAGCATTTAACACAGTTTCAAACTACCCATCAGCCATAGACCAAGGACTTGTTCTGAAAGCATTAAGTACACCTACTTAATGTGGAAGGTGAACACATCCTACTACTACAGGTACATTTTCCCTTTCCTCAAAATAATGTATTTAAGGAAAGGAAAGGAAAGGGGAAAGGAAAGGAAAGGAAAAAAAAAAAAAAAAAGAAAGAAAGAAAAAAGAAAAAAAAAAAAGAAGGAAACAAAGAAAAACCGAAACAAAAAAACCCACCAGAATCACAGAATTTCCTAGATTGGAAAAGAACTTTAAGATCATTCAGTCCAGTCATTAGCCTGATACTGACAAGACCTTGACTAAACCATATCCCTAAAACCAAATGTGCCAGTAAGAAGACTGAAGCTTCCTGCACAGTCCTACACTGCACTTCAGTCTTCCCCATGAAAACTCTTTCTGCCTACTGTTAATACATGTAACGATTCACATGAATACACCAGCACAGATGAAGCAGCACAGGTTAATTCCCACTTCAGAGACCTGCCACATCAATTAAGAGATGGCTTATGCTTTCATTCTGAAACTTGAAATGCCACGCTGAAAAACTAAGCAGTCTCATCATCACATTAACATTCAAATCAGCCTTTCCTGGCCCTTTTGCCATGCCTTAAGGTCATTTACAGCAGTAATAATAACAATGCTAGACACTCAGCCAAGCAAATGTTAAGCTAAATGTACACTACAGAGTCCACTGTTTTGTAGATCCACAAGCAATACAGGTTTCCCTCCCTGGGAAAGGCCAAATCCTTCCAAGAAATTTGTTTGATACTCAGGAATCAGCATTAAAATGGTAGTACTATGCTTCCAGTGAAGCACCTAAAAAAAAATTTAATTTTTCATTTAAAACTATTCTCATTGTCCCTGCCAGTTACTGAAATTAAGTATGCAATTGTTAAACAATTGAAATTTCTTAATCCCAAAGACATTAGTTCAAAGCAAATATTTCAAAATATTTCTTTAAAAATTAATTTGAAGTTTAAAGACATTAAACTTCAATGAGTTCATTAATATTTTGTACTTTATTTCTGTGAATATTCAAATGAATGCCTCAACAGGCAATAACATAATTTAAAGAAATTATATTTTTAAACATGCAAATTTGTTGGAAACTTAGGTGTAGAAATTATGTTCACTCCATAAGGAAAAGCATCACACATTCAGTCTTTCATTCTTATAAATATAGTTCAAAATACCAAACACTGAAAATTGATAGCAAGCTTCTAGAAACAGATCTGCTAAATTAAAGTTGTTCCTAGAACTTTCAGTGTTAATTCTATCAAGCCCTCTTGACAAGATTGTAAGCTTCTTTTTAAAATTTATGGATATAAAAAGGATTTGAGTATCATTTTTTTAAGGTTGGTTTGTTTGGGTTTTTGGGGTTTTTTTTGAGATACTGCCTTTTTTACATTGCCTGTGCTTATATACATAGTGTAGTGTTCATATTATTTTTAATGACTACAGTTAATCTGTTAATTAAGAAAGCACTTCTTAAAAATAACTGACCCAATAGAACATAATCAGGGCCTCACAGAACAAGTATGTACTGCAATAGAAACAAATGTACATTTCCTGCCTCCTGGTCCAAAACCAAGATACAAATACATCTTTCTACTCAGAACTGGACACAAGCAAGGTTAGGTCCCTCTCCCACAACACTTACACTGTAAGCCAAGGTGGCTAATGGAAATGAGGATAGGAAAGATGACGAGAAGAGAATGACTTATCCAGGGTCACATGTCAAGATACTGAAAAAAGACAGAACTGAACTAATATTTCAAGAGGTGTAATGCTTCTCACTAAGGTTATGTGCAATACATATCTGAGCTCTGCTTTTCAAGTTCCTTTCACACTCATTGAAAGGCTAGTTATTATGGATCATGCAGTAGACAGTGTAATTCTGTTCATCTTAGGTACATATACTGTGGGATGTACTCACTGTATCTCCACCAACAGTAAGAAAATCCAAAGTAGTGTATACTACTCTACCAGAGACTGCGAATTGAGATTAATCTTAATCAGTGAGGTGTTCAGTCTATTCTTTAATCATCATTGTCTTTCAAATACAGAAATTTGCAATAGATGCACAAGAAGAGATACATGCTAACACACCTGGAGATTTATTTTATCAGCTGTGAAACATGGACACTTCTGCTGCACAATATGTGGGCAATAGATTTGTTATCTGTAGGCAACAAGATGTATGCCCTGGGTACACCAGGCTTAATACCAATAGATAATGGAGTAAGTGCAGCAGGGATTTAGCTAGGACTTCTGAAGGCTTTCATGGAACTGGCAAGACAAATATTTCTTGTACTGAAAAAGATAATACAAATACATTAACAACAACAAAAAAGAGCTAAGGAGGATCTCCATCCCTTATTGGATGTGAAGGGGAATATTGTCACAAAGGATGAGAAAAAGGCTGAAGTACTAAATGCCTTCTTTGCCTCAGTCTTTAATAGTCAGACCAGTTACCCTCAGGGTAATCAGTCCCCTGAATTGCATGACAAGGATGGAGAGCAGAATAATCTCATAATCCAGAAGGAAATGGTTAATGACCTGCTATGCCATCTGGACCCAAAAGTGTATGAGGATGGATAAGATCCACCTGAGAGTACTGAAGGAGATGTCAGAGGAGCTTGCCAAACCACTCTCCGTCATTTATCAGCAGTCCAGTTAACAGGGAAAGTCCTGGACATCTGGAGGCTTGCCAGTGTGACGCCCATCTACAAGAAGGGCCAGATCTGCTTGAGGGTAAGAAAGCTCTACAGAGAGATATGGACAGGCTGGATCGATGGGTTGAGGTCAGTTATATAAGATTTAACAAGGCCAAATTCTGGGTCCTGGACTTTGGTTGCAACAACACCAGGCAACGCTACAGGCTTGGGGATGAGTAGCTGGAAAAGTTCCCTGGCAGAAAACAAGCTCGGGGTGCTGGTGAACACCTAGCTGAACAAGCAAGCAGTGTGCCCAGGTGGCCAAGAAGACCAATGGCATCCTGGCCTGTATCAGAAGTGGTGTGGCCAGCAGAAGGAAAGAAGTGATTGTGCCCCTGGACTCAGTGCTGGTGAGCCTGCATCTTGAGTACTGTGTCCAGTTTTGGGCATCACAGAGTAAAGGATGATAGTGAAGTGCTGGAATAGGTCCAGAGAGCAGGTCCAATGAAGCTGGTGAGAGGACTGGAAACATGATGGATCATCTGAGGGAGCTGGGGTTGTTTAGTCTGAAAAAAAAGAAGGCTGAGAGGAGACCTTGTTGCTCTCTACAGATACCTCTTCTCCCTAGTAACTAATGACAGGACAAGAGGAAATGGCCACAAGTTGCACCAGGGGAAGTTCAGATTAGATATAAGGAAGATTACTTTACTGAAAGAGTAGTTAATCATTGGAACAGGCTGCCCAGGGAGGTGGTGGAGTCACCATCCCTGGACATATTCAAAAAATGGGTGGATGTGGTGCTTTGGGACATGGTCTGGTGATCATGGAGATGTTGAATAGAAGTTTGGACATCATGATCTTGGAGATCATCATAGAATCTTAACAATTCTATGCTTCTTTAATATGACCAGGAGAATCTCAATAACTTATACCCCAAATGCAGCCAGTGAAGCCATATGTCTGAGCAGGTTTAAAAAACCTCCATAACATACCTCTGTCAAGTCTTGTCTTGGTGCTGCTGCCTCCATCTAGTCTATTCTCAAAAGCTCTAGAGAGAAAAACGAGACACATTTAGAATGGTTTGAATTGCCCAACATAGTTTTTAAATGAGGGAACACCAGAGTTGTCATACAAAAGGATTCCCTGGCAATCTTAGTAGAAATGGGGGTACTTCCCATTTGGTTTTGCATGTTGTTGAAAAGCTAGCAGTCCAGTAGCTGAGGCTGAAGGTAAGCTAAGCAGTTGCTAACAGCTTTGCTGTGCTCATGAAAAATCAACAGCTTCTCACATCAGTACTTGTGAGTCATACTCTTAATGCTCCATTTGCATTTGCTGTTATTGATATGAACTATGAACTATGAATATGAATATATGAATATGAACTATGAACATTGCTTTTATATCACATTAGTGCATTAATACAGTACTCACCAAACACAGTTGCTCACACTGTTACAGCTATCTGTGCTGTATAATGCTGTATAGCATATCCTAGAACATTATATGAACCTACTTTGGCCTAAATGATACACTTTTTCATGAGGCAAAAAATGAAAAAGGAAGAAAAACCAATGTACATAACAAGGAACAGATAGAGCATATTCTGAGAAACATGATGCTTTAGTACATAAGCTGTTTACGTTTAAATAAATGGCCTTAAAAAACCCACAAT
>JAOEGS010003231.1:0-17814 GCA_025447755.1 Corythornis vintsioides
CTAGAAGATTTTTTTTTTATTTATTTATTTATTTTATAATTAAATAATCAAGAGTGGCCTTTCTGGAAAAAAAAAAAAAAATTTATATTAGTTTCCATATGGCCAGGATGAATGCCATGCTGCTTATTCCTTTCAGATAATGTATATATTTACCCAGCTGTTACATTATCAGGATCATTTGCTGTTTTCACCGCTTTACTCTTTAACCTTGCAGAATCTGAACAGCCCTTCTCATTCTCTCACTGTCCTCACCACTCTACGGCCTTACCCAACACAGACTGGATCTGCATGTACTATATCCCTCTAAAAATTTGCATGCAATGGCTTCCTGCAGGAAGCTGGTCCTCTGCCAAGGAACTTTCCTTGGTATCCTTGACTTTTCTTGCTCCTGTATGACTAAGGGTGCAATTATTATCTTCCACCCCTATATGATGGACACAAGTCAAGGGTATAGAAGAAAAATAACTGCTAGTCAGTACTGCTCCATGACTAGATTTTATGGACCTCAGGCCTCATCAATTATGGCAGTACAGTATTTTCTGCTTGCTTTATTTGCTGATCTTGTTTGTTTTTCTTATTTCTTAGATTAAGGATAAAAAAAGAAAGATTCTGAATAAGGAAGTAGATCAATCTGTACATTACATTAGAATCATAGAATGTTTAGGGCTGGAAGGGACCTCCAAAGGTCATCTAGTCCAGCCCCCCTGCAGTGAGCAGGGACACTCTTAACTAGACCAGGCTACTACGAGCCTTGGCCAACCTCACCTGAATATCTCCAGAGATGGTGTCCCAACCACCTCCCTGGGGAGCCTATTCCACTGATCCACCACCCTCAAGGTAAAGTACTTCTTCCTGATAACCAGTCTAAATCTACTCTTCTCTAATTTAAACCCATTACCACTCATCCTTTCACTACAGGCTCTTGTAAATAAAACATCCCTTTACTTACATTTTCAAATGACCTCTGTTGGGGATTGCTATCTGCACTGGGCTTCCCTCAGTCCCTCCTTTCCTTCTTTTTTTTTTTCTTTCTTTTTCTTTTGTGTTGGCTCTTTTTTTGTTTTCTTTGTGAGTCCATATTGAGCAGGTTCTCTTATTATAAATCTCATATACTTTCATCAGTACACAGCTGGTAAAGTTCCAACTTCATTTTTATTGGACTTGTATTTTAAGCTGATGATGTGGCTTTTTTATGCTCCATCCTGCTCAAATTGAAATAACTTCAGCTTGTAAACTTGAAAGGAAGGGGGGTTAGCCCTATATTTGAAATCAAAGTTCTTATTTGTATATGATACATCCAGAAAAAATAAGGAGACAAAGTATACTATAGAAATACAAAACAACCCAGCCAATAGTTCTACTAATTAAGATGGATTTTTATTCTTGAAAAAAAAAAAAGGTTAGAAAATATACTTTAATATAGATAACAGCTGTACTGCAGAGTAATGATATAAACAAAAAGAATCAGTAACTGCCTTCATGGAAAAGTTTATTTCTATATAGAATGTAAATTCTATGTGCACGTTAGAGTCTTACCACATGGGATCAACACCAAAAAGCCCCGGGGGCTCCAGAGGTTGGGAGAGCTGGCTTATAACCTTCAAAGTTTTAAACAAAACCAAACTGTGAACAAGTGTCAAACAATGGAGCCAGAGATACAGTTTTTAACTGTGCTCCCACTGAACTTGCTGGAATAAATCCTGATCCCCGAGTTTTACCGTTGACTTCAACAGTCCAGATTTTCTGCAATATATTCATAATGCAAATTTAGGCCAAGTGAGGATGCACCCCATGGTGCAGCAATGGGCCCTTTATCCATCTAGAGAAAAAATTATTCCATGTTTGACCTTGAGGAGGTTGTCCAAGCATGCCAAACACCACAAAGCCAGAATGAGTGAAATTCCAGAAGATAAGTTCTTACATCCTTACTCCTACACCATTATAACAGAAACACAGAGGAATACCTTCCTCAAAACTAGTGCTTCCACATTTCCTGAACTATTTGCCCAGGATTCTTGACAGAAGCAGCTGAGGTGGCTGCCTGGGTTTCCCTGGTAAGGCTTTGCCATGGCTGGCTCCAGCAGGGTGCTCCAGGTTTTTTTAGAATTTAACTAGAAACACTCAATATAAAATTAATGTCATTAGAGCATTAGTCATTGTCCACAAACCTTTACATTAATTGGCGTGAATGAAGTCTTATCGTGTTTATTTTACGAGAATGAAGGGAGGAGGACTAGAAACTGCAACTGTGCTCTGATAGTTTGCTCTGAGAGTATGACTATGATGCTGCAAAACACAACTACAGTCACACAGATGTTTGCCTTTGCTGGAGACAGGCATACAGAGAGGAGAAAAAGATTCATTGTGTCCTGAAAAGACCCAGCCTGAAGGAAAGGTGTTCTAGCAGCTTATGCTGAAATACCCAAAGTAGCTTTTAACAAGCTGGCTGAGTTACAAGCAGCATGGTGACTGAACCAACATGGAGTTCAGCACAGACTGCCTGGGTATTTACTTGGATTTACAGATCTTCTTGTCTGCACCAAATGAGTGCTCTCAGTTCCTGTTCTAGCTAGGGTGCATCTGTACAAACTGAGCCAGACCTTCCCCGTGGAGATGTTCTCTCAACATTTAATTTTGCTTAGTAAAATGAAAAGATACTAAGCTTAAATCACTAGATACTCCTATAAAAGTGCTCAAAACACAGAGAACTGCACATTGCAATGAGAAATCTTGGATCTGAGATTTCTAAGATCTCTTGCTGTTTTCAAGGGAAAATTAGTGGGGCTGTGAGGGAAGATACTGGACTGCAGCACTGTGCCTTCTCCAAAGGGCATATCATCACCTGAGCAGGTACCTTAGAGTCTGCTTACAGCCTTCATGATCCAAAGCAGTCCAAGCTCTTACTCAAGAGGTTTCCCAGAAAGGAGAGTTCTCATTTCTGACCTCCAGGTGGGAATACAATACCCTTCTGCAAAGGGAATATATGTTGCCTGCATTATGTTTCCGATGCAGATCATTGTCTTTGCTTTTGCCCTTATCACTGGTATGTGTACTTTGTGGCAGGGCAACATCAGAAAGATTAATAAAAAAAGAAGAAAAATTAAAATAGTGTACCAGTTCAGTTCCTCCACATGACATTTCCAGGCCCTGTATTGTTTGAAGAAGCCTTTTGCAGTTACGTGGCACTATTAAATACTTCCTAGAAAAAAATGCATGTCTTTAATGGTGATGTTGAAGCAGTGTATGCTAAAGAGCAGTATCTAAAACCATAACAGTACTGCCTTTTCCCCCTATACCTGAGCACAGTAACAAATAAACCATCTCAGAAAAAACCAGACCAATGTAACAATTAATAAATTATCAAATTACCTTTCAATAATTTTACTTCCACTCTTTTGGTTTTTTTAAGAAAATAAGTGATGAAGAAATATTCTAAAAAAAAAATAAAATTACAAGAAACTAAATTAAATTGGCAATACCAAGGCTAGTCACTTTGATATGTGGAATAGGAAATAGGTAATATTACAACAAATATCCACATCTTCAACTGGTAGCTGATAAAATCCTGCCTACGATGGGACAGATACTGACTGACCGTATAAAAGAAACTCCCTGCCTGCTCATACTGAGATTTCTGAGAACCAGCTCCTCAGCCCTTACCAGACATGTTCAGACTGCCCAAGCAGACAGGTCCTCAGAAGACTTGGGTGATTCTGGCAAGACAGGAGCAGCACAGGATGTGCCCAGAACTTCAGGGGCTTAAGGAACTTTATTGACAAGAACTTGGGCATTTAGACAATAGTTTTGAAACCTGTCACTGTTGGACTGTGGGACTTAACTCCCACTTTATCTAAGGTTCGAGGGCACAGACATGCACGACATAGTGGAGCAGCAGGAATTCCTCCCAACCTCACTTTATGTGCCAGACCCACCCACATGTGATACCTGCAGCCTGAGGTTGTAAAACAGCCAGGCTGCCTGCAAATTGCACAGGACTAGAGATTCATCTGCCACATGCTGGCCACACGAGAACCAGACAAGGACACCTTCTATGCTCATTGACAGCAGAGGTTCAAATTCTTTCTGCACTGGCCCAAAGCAGCATGCAGCTGAACTGTACACACATGTCAGTTTGCACTCAGGGAAGGGAGAACAGATCATAGGATCACAGGATGCTGGGGTTAGAAAGGACCCTGGAGATCTTTGAGTCCAACCCCCCTGCCAGAGCAGGACCTATAATATAATATAATCACAGATACAAGTTTCTTTCACGTTTTTCTGTATTTGGATCATCCACTTTGTCCTGACATAGTGATCCACAGTAAATGTTCCATTTTAATTCCCCTTTTTCTCTGTCAGCATAACACATAAAATGTCATTGTTATAACTTCTTTCACTAACCATCTGTATTTAACCGTTAGTATAATTGTCTTTTGATAAATAGTACAATCCCTCCCCTACATTTTCACCTTGATTTTTTCTGTGCAAATTTATTGCCTTGCTATTAATATTCCAACCATGTGATTTATCCCAGCATGTTCCCAGAATACTTGCCTTCCCTATATAAATATTTGAATGATCTTAATTTCAACTAATTAGTACTGGGACATTTGATTTCCCTCTTGAAGAACTCTCATTTGCTACTAACCAGTTCCTTTCCAGTTTATGAGATATCTATTTTGAGCAGAGAAAATATGAACCAAACACCTTTTCAATACTTTTATACCCTTCTTCAAATTGTTCATTTCAATCTGATGCCAAAATAACTCATCTAGATCTGAAATCTCAGAAACATCAAATTCACAAGCAGTGACATAAAGCATTCCTATCCTGCCTATCAATGTGCTTCAGGCCTTGCAACAGACATACCTTATTTAAAATCTTATTATGCCACAATTTTGTGCAAATCACCAAGTTCAGATCTGTGCAAGATCTGAAAGACAGAGCAAAAGTTATATGTCCTTAAGATCTGCCACCCTCTGTGGGACCACTTTCAGTGTCAGCTTTACCTATAAAGGAAGCTTAGGGCAACTAGGCCCAAATCAAAGGGTTGTTGGGGTTTGGTTTTTTTTTCCTCAATGCAGCTTTAAATGTACATAATTTTCCCTGAAAAATGTTTAGCAAGTTTGACCAAAATATTTTGTCTTTGTGCGCCATGACTTTTTAAAAAAAGAGAAGAATCAACATCTTCCAGAATAAACATTTCTGGAGGAAAAACATGTTTCTAGTCAACATATTAATTTATTGTTGAAAAAAAAATTTTATGGAGCAGTTTCAACCAGTCATACTTACAAATTGTTCTGCTAGGAAGAAATCATCTCAGAAGCATTTCAGCCATGCTGATTTCTTTAGCCTCCAGAAAAACCACACCACTCATTTTCACTGATTCACTCATTGCTGACAGCATTAATTGGTTGTTCAGGCTAGACATTGTTTCAGTGAGTAAGGATACACACAAAGAGTATATATTAAGAAACAAAGCAGAAGTACTCTTTACAACTACTAGAAATTACCTCTGGATTAATTTTTTATAAAACTAATTAAGAACAGACAAAAAGCAGGATTTTTTCCAAGATAGAGGAGTTAAGAAACATTAGAAGTTTAAAAAATAAACCTTATCAAGATCTTCAGATTCAATTCTCTTCAAATAAACCTAATTCTTCTTTCCAGCAGCCTGTTTCACAGCTGCAACTCTGATAATAGGACATCTTAGTAATTTATATCTTCACTAAAAACAAATACCCATTCAAAACTGACATGGAGATTTTCCAGCCTCAGAATCATCATTTGTGTATTTGTACTGAAGCAGTGCCTAGAAGGTCTGGTGGAGACTGAGCTCTCTTGAGTTAGTAAGACATGAAGGAAGTGATCTACCTAAGTACATTTCAGCACAGCAGTTCAGTGAAACAAGTAGAAAAACAAGGATTTCCATCCCAAAATCCCAACAGGTTGTATAATGTTTCAAAAAGTCATCCCTGCAATCCTTACCTATTACTTGGAGACAAACTTTTAGCATTTATTCTTCACGTTTTAAAACAATTTATCTGAATAATTATTTCTTTCAACAACAGAAGTCTCAAGTTATTTCCTTCCTCCCTTCTCACCGCCTACACCACCACCTCAAGAGATGCCGAGTGTTTGCAACTTAGCCTTTTTTTTTTTTTTTTTTAATCATGATTTCTGGGAGCCATAAAGTTGAAAGGGAGAAAACTGTAAATAATTGTATCTTCAGAGTAGAGTTTAATCTTGAAGCAGTGGCAGAAATACAGAGTTCATATGCTAGCACCATGCTTGTCAGAGAAAGTCCTTATAAATTAGGTTAGGGAACATTTACTACTATCCAGGTTCCTATATTTTAAGAGGTTTTTCATCAGCCACAAAAATTATATAATTTCTGTAGCTGTCATTTAAGTGTATAAGTAACACAGAAGGAAAAGCACAGCAGACTACTGGGATCCTGTCCAATATGGAATATCTGAAGCCTCAAGTCAAATAAGCTCAGAAGGTCCATGGAATTTGACTCAGTGCAAACTGCCAACTCAGAGGGAAGGTCTCAATCACAGTGTCTAAATGATAAGGCAAACACTTCTCAGACGGTCAGGAGACATTAAACTTTTGGGAATGTGCATTTTCTACCTGACAAAAGGAGATTTTTGTTGAACTTGTGAATTGTGTATTTCCTTTAGCTCCAGTCTCCAAACCTGCTAAATTAAGCAACGTTGCCCATAGAAGCTCTACCTAATCCTTCACTTATTCAGATGAAGGAGTGAGGACAGGGATTCTTTAGGAATATTTGTAAACAAGCCTCTTGCATTGTTTGTCAACAAGAAAAACTCAAGAGAAGGACTAGGACTAGAATAATTTCTATTCACCTTTGTAGTGCAGAAGTTGAATCCCATCCATGCTTTCTTTTTAACCCCAGAACAGAACTTAATTTGAGTATGAGCTGGCACTCCTAGAGTGCACTGTAAATTGTGCCACACTAACATCAAAGGAAAAGAGCATGGAAAATCTCTAGTAAGCCCAGGGCTATTGCTGAAACACATGCAGTAAACCAGCCAAATGTTTCTTTCTGTTCTTCAGCTTATTCTTCAAATGACATGTTAGGGTTTAGTCCATAATATGGACTCTAACTTAGTTAGGAACACTGTTTATTTGTCTTATAAGGTGATAAAACCCATGTTATACAAAAAATTGTTGCAGCTTAAGTAAGTCCAGTTTAGTGGAAGTAATAAAGCATCTTCATGGAAATGGAAATTTAAAGCAACATGTTCAGAAAGCATAATAAGAAACTATTTTCACCTGAAAATTCAAATCTGTAGAGATCTGGCTCGGTGCAGCAAATGCAAATCATGTGTTAGGCAGTTCAGTGCTCCAAGGAAACAAAGGGAAAATGTGGATATTTCTAATGACCTTCCTCATATCACAAATGTAATAAAATATCTTTCAAACAGATATCTAATATTTAGCAAATTTATAGCTGTTTTTTGCTCCACTTTCAGCCAATGGCTGGCAAGTGGACTGCAGTGCTCAGTCCATGACCTGAAAGCTTGTTAGCAGCCTTCCTTGTTCTTTGGTTCTTTGTATTGATTTCAGAGTATCACAGGGAGTATCTTATGATTGTTCCTGTCCTTTATAGACATATAAATCAAGGGTAAATTCACTGAACTCAGAGCTGTGACCCTCATGTGAGGTGGATGTTAATACAATCAGAATCACCCACTGGCAATGCGTTTTTGAATTATTTCAGCCTGCTGTGCTGATAGTGTCCCAGCCGCTAACATGTAGTTTTTGACAGTTATTTAAAGTGCAAGTCAGAGAACAAAGAAACCCTAAACACAGAAGCAGGTGAAAAACATGAAGTATGTCTAATAAATGTGATACCCTACAGTTTATTTCCTCAGCCATGGTGTGGTAATTTGAGGGATTTTGGGGCTGCTTGAGTTTCAAAATAGTTAACCAACTGCAGTGTGGTATTTTATCTGTTTTCATGCTCACAGTAATGATGTGATACTACATAAGGGATACTGTATCAATGATCAAAGTGCACATACTTTGCATTCCTGACAACCTTTTCCACCTATAATAACTTCTGGATTCTGTCTTCTTTAGGCACTGCTATACATGAATTACAGAACTTCAAAAGCAGTCCCTGTATCTTTGCTATGTCAAAGATGAATTCTTTAAAAGCAGGAACAACTCTTTAATTTGTGATCTGTCTGTGTTCGTGAGTGTGAGGCCTGTTCATTTCTCCAAAGCACTTCTGAAACCAGCATGGCAGACCTGCAGGACTCCCTGCAGTTTTCTCCTGCTAGAAGGCATGCTTTGGTTGAGTGGATGATCCATCAGCCACTAGCAATAGCTATGCCTTTCTCTTTTCATATCTGCTTCTATCATTCCTGCTTACAAATGTTGAAGATTGTTGTACATGGTTAAACCAGGGCAGTGTCTGAGTATAAATCTGATCAAACTCTTCCAGCAAACAGTCAGTAAAATGGCATCTGCCTCTTAATTACAACTGATGTAATTCTCGATAGAACACACCTACTTAATATTTCACAGTTTCATAAAACTGTGTAAAATATCCACCATCATTAGATGGCATATTGCAAAAGGATTTAAACACTGAGCTTTGGGCAAGTTCTGTACAGACTGAGAACACAACTTCCATTAAATAGAGCAGAGAATAGCATACCTTCTGCCTAAACACAGTTGGTCTCTCATTGCTGGTCAGACACCAAAACAGGCCTATGCATCAGTCAGGCTCTATCAGTTGTCTAGACTCCAGGCTTCTGGCCCTCTCTGGAAACATTCCATTCACTATAGAAGGGAATTAAGTTGTTTTTCTTTTCAAATCAGACCTACACAGGCTTGTAATCCATCAGGAAACTTCACAGCATATACACATCTGCATAATCCTCCTGAAGTTGCATAACTCTCCAGCTGTCCTCTATAAGAGGGATTTCAGTCTGTGCCTGGCAAGTTTTGCAAGAAGTACACGTTCTGTAGAATATGCCTGTACTGATGTGCGTGATAGCAGGGAGGGTTCTTAAAACCAATCAGTTTTTAATCTCTGTACCTTCCTTTTGTAAAACCTGCCTTCACTGCAGTTGTGTACATGCAAATACAGATGCATGAACTAAGGAACAGGCATCAGCTCTGGTTCTAAAAGTTACTCCAATTAAATACTTTAATAAGAGACAAATATTCTTCCGGAGTTGTTCAGCTGCAGAAAGTAGGCTCAGGGCAGACCTAATTGCTTTCTACAACTCCCTGAAAGGAGGTTGTAGCAAGGTGAGGGTCAGTTTGTTCTCCCAAGTAACAAGTGATACAATGAGAGGAAACAGCCTCAATTGAACCAGGCTGGGTATTAGGAAGGATTTCTTCCTCACAAGGGTTGTAAAGGCCTGTACCAGGCTGCCCAGGGCAGTGGTGGAGTCCCTGTCACTGGAAGGTTTTAAAAGCTGCAGAGATGGGGTCATGAAGGACATGGTTTGGTGATTACCTGGCAGTGCTGGGTTAACAGCTGGACTTGATGATCTTAAACATCTTTTCCAAACAAAATGGTTCTATGATTCTATAATGGTGACCTTTGTTAGAAATATGCTTGAAATTCTACAGAGATGTCATACTTATCATGGCAACTGGCTTCTCATATAGAGTACTAAAATGTATGTAGGATCTTTATAGTTTTCATTATTATATCTGTTTTCAAATAATAGTAATGCCCAAACTCTATTCTATTTTACAGAGGTTAAACAAAAGCACACCCTCTCAAAAATCTTCTCCCCAGGTTATTGTAGAATTCAGGGAACTTACAGACAGACCATTCAGGCACTACCACTAGTAGCATTTCTTTACTTTGTAGAGAGTTGTAAATCTCCATGACTCTCCCATCTCCTCACTCTAAGTCATTACTCAAATATTATTTGCTACTGGATATGTATGTATAAAAAATATGAGCAACTCTGGTTTTGAGGGATGAGGGAAAACTAGTTTGTTTTTAATGTATTTAAGAAATCTAGAGCATTTCATCCTCGAGTTGGCATTGTATCATAGCTAGTACCTGTGATGTCCCATAGAAGAAAGAGAAAGCAAATGAGCAGACTAAGCACTTCTAAAATGCTGTCTCTTCCAAGGTTACTATGACAAGGAGTTGTTTCATTCTTTTCCAAGTTTGTTCAGAAATCACCTGTCTTGCTTACTGAGAGTGTTCCACCTGGCTTTGTCCTCTAAATGCAATTTCAGCACAGACATTGTGAGGATTTTGTACAACTTGAAGCTTGTCATGAATTTGATATTTTAACTGGACATTGCAAGTAGGAGGAGAAAAGGAAAGTAATCTTCAAAACAAAATACAAATCTGATGGAAACTAAATGGAGGGCAATATCTGGCAAGTTGTTAAAAATTCTGCCTTCAAACTGAAGGGAGAACTGAAGTGCAACCCAAGCTACTGGTGACCAGTGTTACCACATAAACCAATATTCTCATTTTCCTGACCTTTACCAAGGCCAAAAACAAATAGCTCTTAAAGCTCTCCGAGGCTATTAAATATCTAGATTAGGATTTTGCAGTTCAACCTCTTACAACTCTACTGCCATTATGACAATATCAGTATGAGAGGACTAATATACAGATTCCCTAAAGAAACTGAGCCATTGGCAATTGCAGTGAATAAAGAGCCATGATTATCAGTAATTACTTGAATCACTGAAATGTCAAGCAGACTCAGACAAGACCAGATCATATTGTAATAAATCCTATTAAATACAGTAAATGACTGACTCTTTTGTAAACATCTTACTGTTTGAATAAACAAGACATTATAAACATGGTAAAAAAGTCACCAACAGGGAGTAAGGATTTAACTTGACTATATTCATGCAGCAGGTCAGCTGAACAATCAAGAATAGAGCACAAGTCTCAAAAGACCATGTAATCATTACCTCAGATCATAATCTAACATCACCATAATGGATCTGCATTACACTTGGATAAACATTTGTTCACTCTTACAACGTTTGGTAATTTGGTATATCAAAACAGTGAAAGAACATGCTGCTTACATTAAACATCTGCATTCGATCCTTTCTTAGACATTAATTCATGTTAGATGTTTAGGGAAAATGTATACATCATATGCTAAATACTTGTACACTGAGAAAGGAAAAAAAAAAATTGATTCTTGTTTCAAGGTCAACCCTATGCATGTCTTCACTCTAATAGGGCTAATTATGAAAGAAAAAAATATTGGGCCCTGCTGTTATAATCATTAAATGCTGCTTAGACAAACCACCACTTAGGTCATAATGAAAATTAATTCTTTTGCTTACTTTTGTATTTAAGTTATCCCAAAATATCCAAATATTACCCTTTATGTACAGATGCTCCTGAATGTTACATGGTGTTTCTCTGCAAAACAAAAAGGAAGCTGAGCTTCCTGGACCTGTGCTCAAAAGCTGCAGGGTCTCACATCATCCTCATCTGACATGAGATTTCAAGGCAAAGGTTATTTCCTTCTCAGCACTATCCCCATCTCATTCAAGAGACTTTTGAATCTACACTTTCAGTCTTCTTCCTAGGAACTCTTCTGAGCTGTGCAGTGATTAATATTTTTTCATTCTTGACATGACATTTTAAATTGTTTAAACTGAGGAACCAGTGAGATTGTTATTGTAACCAATCTGCAGGTATTGAGACTTCTCACATAGACACAATGTGGCTTCTTGGAACATCATGACAACAGCAGTAATAGAAGGCTGGGTAATAACAAGTGAAAAAAGCCTGTGTATTTATTTAGAAAAATGACATCAAGGGAAATGAAAATTGAGCTGCAAGTTCCACAATCAATTTGGGCTTGAATAAAGGATTGCTTGAAGGCTCATCCACTTTCTACTCTGCAAGTTGATGTTGCATCTGCCTGTTTTCTCTCTGTGTACACTGTTGCAGCTATTGAGACAAAGATACAGGATCCTGTGAGCAGCAGTCTATGATGTGCACTTTTCTCCAAAGGAACTGCAAGAAAGTGTTGGGTTTTTTTTAAATTAAGACAGAGGAGCAGACATTTCCGACTGAGACACAGCAGATGGCTGCCAGAAAATGGTAAAGAATTCAGGAAGATGAAGGGCGAGGCAGCCTGTGGGCTTTGGAAAAGAGACAAGAACCCAAGTGCAATTGAAGTGCTCTGTGTATGTGGGGCAGGAAGGTTTTGAGTGGCACAAGTGTGTAGGAGTTTGCCTCCATACACTTTTGCTGGCATCCCTTTGGTCCTGCCACAGTGAACTCCCCATTGCAAAGTCAATTCTAAACATAAGTGCTGGACATCAGCAATAATTTAGCATTCCACATATGACAAGGCAATGTGTCTATAAGTGCTCTGCTCTGGCCTTTTTGGCCTTTTTTCAATATAACTGTAACTGGAGCTGTATTTCCTGGGAAAGGTGGCCTTATTCTGGTACAGCAGTTCTGCAAATACTTTTCTTAATACTGAAAACAGTTAGCATTGGAAGGGTTTAGACAATTCCACAGGAAACTCATCTAGCTGTGGAGCTTATGAAACATTTTATTAGCAGCACTAACAACCTTTATAATAATAATAGGCAAAGTCAGTATTTCCGTCCATTTATGTTAGAAGGTGTTGATACAGATGCTTTCTTTTGTAATATATGTTATTATAATGATCATATTTCAGGAGGGTGGAAGAGGAATTTCTTCTGTAACTATCTGAAAAATTTTGCGATATCCCTGATACAAGCATATTTAGCTTCTCATTCTGAATTGTTCTGCAATTGCTTATCTGAAGCCTCAACATAAAATGTAGTCAGATGCAGTAGCACAGGACTGCACCTAACAGTTCCAAAGTCTCTGATTTGACCATGGCTGGGGTTCACTGTGTTACAATTGCAGTGTCTCCCCATCCTGGGGACTTTTTTGGCACTGATTTCTAGGAGTCCATAGCATCTACATGGGGAGCTGAATTTTCAGCATAGCTCAGCTCCTGTTTCAGAGTCTGAACAGAATAACCAAGTTTTCTGAAAAGTCCAACACCCAGACACTTTGAGCTATCTTCAAGGCAATGGCAAGCTGCTTTTCATCAAAATACAACAAATCCAGACATTGTTGACTGATTACAGCCTCCAAACAATCCCTCTCAGTAAAAATATCCAGTCAAAGGATTTTATTGTTTGAAAAGCAATTGTTGCCTCCCTAATCCATTTGAAAATCTAAGGTGATTATCTTAAAATTAAGAAGAAATTATGTGAATGCAAAATAGAACATTCAACAGCTCTGTGAGCTCTTTATTAAACAAGTCCCAAGCTTACCATACACAAATGCAAAGATAGTTCTTGCAGGGGGGAACAGTCACCAGATAAGAGAATAAAAAGACATGAGGTTTCACAGCCTTCCTCATGAACCACAAGGTCTCATCAGTATTTACTATTACATTTAAGTTAATTTTGTACATCTCTTTCAGCACATACACAGGAATATAAACACCTTCTATATGTCTTCTGAATGACATTTATTAGCTGAAACTGAATCATACGGCCAGTCAGTTCTTTGAAGTTAGCTTGTATGTACTGCACTGATCCTCTTCAAGACATACAGCCTTACACAAGACAGATGAAAGGCAACTCAGCAGTGTGCCCACTTTTGCATATTAACTAGAGGAAGTTCTCCTTTAGCTCAAGGGAGACAGGCATGTGGTTGGAGGATAAGAATAGCTACTTTCACCATTAATTGTTAGTAATGGCATTCAACCAAGTCATGATTCTTGATTCCCTGCATCAACCATACTGCAGCATTTACAGAAACAATTGGTTCATAGAGTCTCCACTGTTTGTTTTGACTGAATAAAAACACATACACACCCTTGAGACTTATTTTCTTTTCAGCTGCATTTCATTTGTGCAGTTTCTTTCTTCTGTGCCAAACCATTTCATTCTATCTATCAGAAGTGCACTACTATCAGGAAAGTGAGAGAGACAACCTGAAACTCATATAAAGTTAAAGGGTATTGGAGGCTCACAGACAGTAGGAAACAGAGTTCAGTGAGCCTGTGCTTCATTTTACTTGAGGCTGGTGGAGCAACAGCATGAACTACACAGATTTCACCAACTTCACAGAGTAACAGGGAGAAAACTTCCACGAAGCCACACTGGTCCTACCTCCCACTGTTGTAGGAACACAATCTGAATCTGGATTCTTGTTTTTATTGGCATCTTGAATAATTCTATACAGCGATCAAAGGAATTTTTTACAACTGTTTTCTTCCAAAACAACTCCGTCACTGCCACACCTCTGACAAAAACCCAGATTGTTAACAAATGGCTGAGGTCTCAGTCACAATTAAAACAATCATGAAGCGGAAATAATAATAACACAAACACAACCCCATCCAGTTCTTGCTGGGCTGTTATTCCTGCAGAGACATGGAGTTGTAACTCAGGGTATGCAATGACTCTTTGCTCTTCAGCTCAGTGATCTCTCATAACCTAAGTATTGCTGCAGAGTAGCACTGCTGGGATGGATCAGCAGCAAGGCAGCTGCACACAGCCAGGCAGTGGTATGCACTTTCTCCCAAGCAGTACTACCTTAAAACACAAGTTTTCCTGTTCAGTTTAAAACATGTATCACATACAGTAATTGCTTATCTTGATTTCAACATATGGCTACTGGTGAGCACTTCCCAGCAGTTGGCATAATCAACTTTTGGCAATAGATTTTCGATCCGACATGCCTATGTTTCAAATACTTGTGCGCACTTAGTTCTCAGAAGACATCATTTGCATCATCCACACCAAGACACGGCCAAGCATTAAACAAAAAGTTTGGGAATAAACATACTGCCTTTCTGACAATATGAGAGTAGCTGTCATTCTGTTCACCTACAGAACAGATGTTCAGCTTCCTAGTCACCTAAAATCATCCTCCAGGAATGCATGATTTATATCTAGCTCCCTGTATTTCAAACATTGTTTATGGACAGTGGAAATCATCAAGAGATTCATATAGTCCACAACACACCAGACAGCAATATTTACTTTTGTATCTATGTGCTCTAGTATATTGACAAGTATATTGAATTGGTGATGTTTCCAATGACAAAGGACAAAATAAATGTCAAGAACAAAGTATAAAATCATAGTGAAATATACATATATAAAATTTTGAAATAGATGGACTTGATAGTGAAAACTACACTGGAAGTTCCAGCTATAAATGAATTTTCAAAATTAAATACCTTGAAAGGCCCAGGTGTGTTGGAAAATGTCATCTCTCAATTCACCAAGTTTTTGTTTTGAATTACACAGTGACCATGACACCTGAAATTTCTGTGCAATTTTAAAACACAGGGAAATAATACACAAGATTATAAAAAAGTTTCTTTGTGCTCAATTTTATTAAACATTTTATAAATATAGTCTAAATTTAATATCAGAAATTGTTATTAATTTATGTAAATTTTATAGTGAGATCAAACATAAATGTAATGATCTTTTCAGGCCATTTCACATGCAGGCAATACTGTACGATGTACCTTCTGCCTTTTGTTTCCCCACACTTCCTCCACATTGTTTTCCCTGAGCACATACTATACTTTATCTCCTTCAGCCACCAGAAATAAAGTAATTTCCAGGTAATAACCTCACAAGCAGCCCAAACACCTAAGGAATAAGAAATTCAAGATAAAATGTTCTGGTTTCTTTCAAGATTGTCCTGATGCCAATGCAGACTTTTTCCATGGGAAATACTGTGTCTCCTGTGCCTCCCTGCATTGGAGTTTGGTCAGTTTCAACATTGCTTCTCTTTGGGTTGTCATCATTACTCATTCATCTATCTGAACATTAATTATATTATTTATTGGACTGAGAATAAGAATAGCTTCTGAAATACCATGATCACCTAACGTTAGCTGAGTAAGGGCTCTGGGCCTTCCCACTTGGTGCTTTCATCTTTCTGCAGAAGCTACTCTGTCTTGCCTATTCATCATTTTTGCTGGTTGTCTCTAAATTCCTTTCACATTTCTGCTATTGAGCTGGCCAGAATTGAATTTATTATTTCCTCCAGATATATTAGCTTGCACTTCTCCAGCTTGAATTTCATTTTGCTTCCCACACGTATTTCTGAGCTCTTTAGATCTCTTTTTATTATTTCTCCTTTGTCGCTTGCATTCCCAACACCTGTCAGGTTAGAGTACGATCACACCATCAGCTGCAGGGCAGGCAGTGCTGCAGTGCCCCAGGGAAACTCCCAAGCAATATTGGGCCTTAAACCTTTGGAAATGCACCCTTGGCAGAGAGGAAGCATCCAGTGTAGCTGAGCTGATGCATAAAATAATCTGCCTGAGGATAAAGGGCAGAGAGTGCTGCTTCAGAAAGACATCAAGTGTCTGATGCTGTCATTTTGCCTGAAGTAGCTGCTGCTGCCCAAGTATGATTTTACCTGGGCATGGGCCTCTTCCTTACCCAGGGTCACTGCAGGGGTTGGCATATGCCCATAGCACAATGGGAGTGCCTCTGCATCCTCCCATTGCCTCCCCCCTTAGGTGAGCATGAACTACAAGACAGTTCCCTCTTCCTTGAAGCCATGATTTAATTTTTTTTTTTCTCTGTAGATATTAAAACATTTCAGGATACTTGGGACTTAAAAAAAACCCAACAGTCTTAAATTTGGTATCGGCATTCTGAAATCCAGTGCTATTTAACTCTGGTATGGAAGCACAGAGATTAAAAGTTTGGGAGATTATGTTCACACCGAGTACAGACATTCATTTCACTTTGTGAATTTCTAACTTTTATCTGGAGCCTGATGTTTGGGTTTTTTTCCAGGACATTTTACATAGAATTAACTATTCACCTCATGCCTTATTATTTCCCATGGCAGATCCCAGGGTGATTAAATTATATTATTGACAGCTACCTCCAGGGAGCACTGAGTTTCTATACATGTGACTAACCGGGTACTTGATGCCATGGGCTGCAAGTAGCAGCCCACCATGAAGTGCAGTGCAGTGATTTTATTTACATTTGAGGAAAGTCAGACAGTTTAAAACATGCCCATTAGCCCTCTCTGAACAGAGGTGGCTTTTCAGTGAATTCCTGATACTGTTTTGTACAAACATCTCCCCAGAAATTCACATTCATCTATTTTATTCAGAATATGTCAGGTGGGGTTTTATGTCACTTTTCTGTATCTTACTAATCCAAACAGGAATATGAATTACTGAATCACTTTTCTAATCAATTGACATTTCAGCTGCTATTTTTTCCATAACAAAAACTAAGATGTATAAACTCAGTGTGGGAAGCTGCTGTGAGCAATGCCCGTCAGGAGCTTTTTCTGAAACCATGTAATTGTGCTGGACAAGCCTGTGCCCTGCCCTGGCCGAGCCCTGCCACAAGCAGCCAGGGCCCTCCCTTATCCTTTACACTGGCTGTAATTATGGTCTGATTAAATTAGTCAAAGATGATTGACAACAATAAACTTAGAAACGGACTATTAAAGGATGGAGGACTATGTGTAAAATGTCTCCTTTAATGACAAAACAGAGGAAACTATACCAAACCTTGGCAGCAGAGGCCTCAGAAATGGAGCATTTAAGGAATAGCTGAAAAAAGAACTAGTTGTTCATATCTTTTTTTTTTTTTTTCCCAGTATGGATAACAACTTTTATAAATAAATTATCTGACTGATCACTAAACTGAATCATGTCCCTTATTTAAAGTACAATGCACAGTATGGGCTACCTATATATGAAGGTGGTAATTAGAGCTCAACTCCTAAAATGGTCCCTCTGTAATAGTGTGTAT
>JAOEGS010003232.1:30711-48353 GCA_025447755.1 Corythornis vintsioides
ATTTAAAATAGAATTTCAATATTAAAATGATATATTGAATTATACAAATCTCAAACTACTATTACAGTTTAAAAATGATTTTTAGAACAGACTTAGAAATTTATAAAATAAAAAAAAAAGAATTCAGTTTGCTACCCACCACTCATCCCTTGATTTCAATTGTTTGAATCTCATTTAAACAATATTTTTGCCCTGTACATTTTCTAAAACATAAAAGCATAGAACAAAAGCATAAGTAAAGCCTGTCTCAAGATCTACTGCAGAATCCCTTCCCAATATACTTACACTATACAAAATTATATTATTCACTACTAATTAGTTGATTTATATACAATATAGTATATAGTAGAAAATACTCTTTTAGGATAATTAGTTACCAGATAGGCCACTAACAATATATAACCAGGGTCCATTTATAAAGCAAAACAAGAAAGTTATGATAAATCTTCAGATCTTCACTATGTTAATTTTATTTAATTGAATGTTTCAGTAAAATACAAGGTGCACCTGAAACCCTATGCTTGTTTGTCAGCAGGATCATTTCAATCTCACAGCTCAGTGGCTAGGAGATGGACTAAAAGCTAGGAGACTAAACTGCCTCCCAGGCTGGGAGACAAGAACTCTGGTAGATCCTTTAGTGGCTATGGCTGAGTGAACGCTGACAAATGATGTACTAAACATAGTTCAGTGGTACTAATTAGTAATCTATCATTATGAAGATGTAGGGGAAGTCCACAAGGACTGAATTTAAAGATTGTAACAGGAATATCAGACAATATCACAACTTGGTTGCCAGTTAAATTATCAGACAGCCTGACCAGGGTATCAAAAGTATCATTTACTCTGGAGCAGGTCTGATGCTTACAAAGGACATCCAAGAAGAAAAATTCAAAATTCCAGTCCAGGAGGTCTGAGATACTGTTTCTTAACTCCACGTTGGACACTATCAAGGAAACTGGTTGATATTATCCATTTGGTATTCAGAAATGTGTGAAAAAGACTGCTGAGAGCTGAACCTGACATTGGAAACACCAGTCCTAAAAATCATTTCACAGGGAAGTCTTGATCTTCCTTTCCTTTTTTAGCAACATCCAAATTCCCTGCTCTATGTAGGCAAAGAATTAACAACAGGTAGGACTTCTACTAACACACAGGTGTTTTTCAATGAGAAATTATTGACTCTTTGCTTCTCCTCTCATTGTCTGTCAAGGTGAAGCAGAATCAGTGCCAATACTGCCACTGCTCAGAAGGCAAGGACAGGGAATTAGAAGTCTTTGAGAGGATGGAGGTTTCTGAAAAACAGAGCCTTTAGCATTCAAGTCCATCAGTTCCTTTACCCCATGCACATAAGAACACTTTCTCCAGTGTTCCCTGGCAATCACAGTAATAAGGAAGAAAGAGGGATGACTAATGAAGGAAAATTCACAGAGAGTACTGAATACTCTTGTGACCAGTGAGAAGGAGGATTCCCAGGGCAGGACCTGAGGCAGGGATTCTGGTGATTCTGGAATACTGACTGAAGCTCTAGCTGCAGTTCTGTACAGACCTACCTCCAATCATATAACATGTGGGGCCCTCACCATGTGCTGAAGATGTTGTCCAGACAGGATGAAGAGAGAGAGGCTATTCTTTGAGCTGAAAAGGACTGGTTCTAACAATTAGTTGCACTCCAGACACTTTGCTGGTAAGTATTTCTGCAGAAACATTTCCCACTTACTGAATGCTAACACCTTAAACCATGGAAAACAGAAGGTTTTCTTCAGGTGAGAAAATGTCTCTTGCAAGGTGAGCAGTGTTTAAAACTCTCTAGGAAATGGCACAGTAAGCAAAAAATAAGGAAGAGAAGTTAAAAGCATCTGAGAGGGGAGAAAAAAGGGGAAGAAATAATATGCTTGAAAGACAGGGTTTCACTCCTTGAAACTAAGAAGTAACAGGTGAGGAAACTTACTAGGGAACTTGGTAAAAATAGGAAACAGTACAAAGAGAAGACAGAAAGAGGGAAAAGGCTACAGAAGGTACATTAACTGAAAATAGTTCTCAGTAATTCAAAAGGCATTCCAGCCTAGCAAACAGAGTCATGCAGCATTCTCTCTCTTTGTAACAGAGGTAGAAGTAAAAAAAAGGAAGCAACATCCTGCTATGATTGAATAGAAGCTCTGGTCAGAATATCTGTAATATAAATATTCATTCGAGGAACATACTCAAAAGGAGAAATGTTCTCCTCCCCAGATGGAGGTGTCACACCAGGGCCAAGAACAAAGCCTATCAGTGAGGTTTCTTGTGTGGGACTGAGAATCTGTGTACAAGGAACAGATGAATAAAAGGAAAAACAAGATTGGTCAATAGCTCTGAACAAAATGAGGAGGTTACATGCACACAAGAGAACTATTTATCCATCCTCTAACAATGGCACAGCTGCACAGTGCTATCAGTTGCATTTCACATATGCTGGAATGCATTAGCCTGACATACACCAACATGTTCCAACTCAGGCAGCACCAGAGTGCTAATGCACCTTCAATGCTGCTGAAAAAAACCCCATAAGCACTTCTCCAAAGCAGCTAAAGTCAGAAAGCAAGAAATACAAAGAAGAATGGCTAGGAAACTAAAAAAGCTGCTGGTGTTGTCCAGAGAGTTTCTGTTGCCACAGTGCTAAGAAAAGCTGTCAGAAGACAGATCCTTTCATAAAGTTAGAGAAAACTGGGAATAGACTAGAGAAAAAAAATTACTTACTTGCAATTTTTTATGTTGTATCGAGACAGGCTGATGTGTTTTCATGCTCCAGGGAGAAAGGCAAAGTCTATCACTCAAAGCAGAAATAAGTACTTTGTCCTTTCATCTCTACTTTTAAAGGTAAAAAAAAAAATAAATCTCAAACTAAACAATTAAAAGCAACACCTCAAATTAACTATGAAAGGCTAATTTGTATAGAGACACATAGCAGGTATTGCTGACATACTGCTGTAAAGCTCTTTTCATTTCATATCAGGACACAGGAAAACAATGCCTATCTCTCAGAATGTATTGTTTCTGCATTCACCTTCTGCATAGTATGCAAGATTGTGGAATCACACTGAATCCCAGAACAGTAGGGAGGGCCTGAAAGGGACTTTTGCAGATATCTTGTCCAACACCCCTGCCAGGTTTGCCTAGACCAGGTTGCACAGGATCACATCCAGGCAGATTTTAAATCTCTCCAGGAAAAGAGACTCTCTGGGTTTTGTCACTGTTGCAGGGCTTTGTCACTCTCACAGGAAAAAAGTTTTTTTCTTATGTTTAGATGCAACTTCCAATGTTTCTGCCCATTTCTTCTTGTCCTGTTGCTGGGCATCACTGAAAAGGGTCTGGCCCCATCCTCTTGACACTACCTATAAGCATTGTAAGATACCTTCTCAGTTTTCTCCAGGCTAAACTGCCCCAGGTCTCTCAGACTTTCCTCACTCATAAGAGAGATGATCCAGTCCCCTCATCATCTTTGTAGCCCTCTGCTGAACTCTCTCCAGTAGTTCCTTGTTGCTCTTGAACCAGGGAACCCTGAACTGAACAGAGTAGTCCAGATGTGGCCTCTCGAGGGCAGAGTGGAAAAGAAAGAGAACCTCCCTCGACCTGCTGGTCACACTCAATGCACCCCAGTAGATCACAGGCCTTCTTGGCCACAAGGGCACATTCCTGGCTCACAAGGAACTTGTTATCTACCAAGACTCTAAGCTCCTTCTTTGCAGAGCTGCTTTCCAGCAGGTCAACCTCATACCTGGTGCAGGGGGGTATTTCTCCCCAGGTGGAGGAGTCTACACTTGCTCTTGTTGAACTCTGTCCAACTCTGCAGTCTGTCCAGATCTCAATGAATGGCAGCAGAGCCTTTTGGTGTATCTGCCAACCCCTTCATTTTTGTATCATCATCAAACTTGCTGAGGGTGCACTCCATCCCTTCATCCAGGTCATTGATGAATATATTGAACAAAACAGGACCCATTACTGACCTTTGAGGAATACCACTAGCAACAGGCCTCCAACTAGACTCTGATCACAAGCTTATGAGCTCTTCCATTCAACCAGTTCTCAACCCACCTCAAGGATCATAGAAACACAGTCCCATTCAGGTTTAAAAGATAACTAAAAGTCATCTAGTGCAACACCCTGCTCAAAGCAGAGCCACTTAGGTCCAGCTGCTTCATTAATTCACTTGAGTTATTAATATTTCCAAGAATGGAGATCTAATGGCACACATGACAAAATTCTATACTTAAACTTTCTAAATAACATTTTTTTGGTATCATCCAGTATCATGGTACTGGAGGCTCTAATTCTATCACAGCACTCTTTGTCCATACTGTATCAGAAGAAAGGTCAAGAATGGCTGGTCTTCAGAGTCACAATGGCAAGAGATGAATCCTCTATTTAAGGGCCAGTAACTGAAAAGAGGCAGAAATGACTAAGCACTAATCAGGTCAAAGACCATTCATTTACATTTGCATAACTTTACCATCTAAAGCAAAAGCAGCTTTAGTTTAAATGAAATGAAACCCTATCAGAACACTCAGTTTCCTCTCTCAGTTAAGCCTCGTTCCATCTACAACTTAAAGGCTGGTTCTCAAACACACAGAAAATGAAAAGGGAAGAGAAGCTGGTTGCCAGGGGACTGCTGCAAAACCGTGTCTGCTGGCTGTGACTCACAGGCACCTGCTAAAATTTATTTGCATGGCAGCCAGCCTTGCTGTACACTGGCAACAGTGACACACCAAGTGACGGCCAGATATTTGGGTTTAAGCACACGAAAGACAAAATTCCTATGCCACAACTCCTTTTATAAAGCAATCCTTAATGCTGCTACAAAATGAGGTTTTGCAAAACATGTTCTGTGTATTTGCAGGAAAAAAAATGTTGTTTTCTTAAACATTTGTACAACACAAACCAAAAACTTACCAGAGCAGTTATAAACACTGCCCACAAAAAGCCTACAATGATGCTGTTTTGAAGGAAGAGGGAAAGACTGAAGTAGCAGGACCTGCCCATAAGTGTTTAAGTTACTTATAAAATAAATCTGAATTACCTATTCTGGGCTGGCTGTTGCAGAGTAAACTAGTGCATTTTAAGTAAAATAGTGCATTTCCCCTCCTTCTGCACCTTCCTTGTCACTTCCAGCGTTGCATGCCTTTCTGACCACTAGTGAGTCCCAAGTTCATGACAGAAACTCCTCTCAAGTGAAAGCCTCTCCTCATCCCTTTAACTGCACACTTCTCTCACAACCACATGCCTTTAATAGGAGTTTACATAATTACAGTTACATTCCTCTGAAAGTGTCTCTCTAACTGTGCTACACATTAGGCAAGCCAGATTGCAAATGTGGGAGCATTCAGTGGTTATTCTTTAATACTGTTTTTCTCCCTTAATTGAGTTCTTTCTGTTCTAGCATTCCTTCATCCTGACCTCCTCCTGAGCAGTTACAGAATCACAGAACTGTTTGTCAGGGAAGGCAAACTGGCTGTTCTAAGGGCCATCTAGTCCAGGGGATGGGGAGGCTAGTCCATGAGTGGCTAGGCTGAGAAGGGCTTTTGGCAGGATGGAGCAAGCCCAGAGGGTGATCCTATACTGCATCCTAATCTGCTATGTTCTTCTTTCACTGTAAAGAATTTAAATAGTTCTTTTCCTTGCTATTGCAGCAGCTATACTAATAATGTTCATATTTATGTTCTGTAAGCATTCCTGTCTCAACTGTGTAATTTGGTAGTCTTCAATCTAACAGCACCCTAGCAGCTTTTAAAGGCTGCCAAAGCAGTCACCATGGAGTACACCACCAAACCAATAACCAAATCCATTTAATTAACAAATTAGGCAACATCACCTACAACTCTAAGATACTGATGAAGCTGAAAGACCTTTCACATTATAGATGTATATACATGCACATTTTAATAGTTAATGTGTTGGCAGTCTTACTAATGTCCTAGTGGTTAAAAAGCACCTGTAGTATTTAAAATTCAAAATGGTTCATGCTGGTTCAGCTGACAGCTTTTTCAAGTTGCTGAAGCAACCCAGAAATCAGTCTTTTCAGAAAAACTTCAGAGTTCTAGCACTTGAAGAGTATTAACTCCTCTCAAATGCATCAAAGGAAAAACTGTTGACAGAAAGGAGAAGGAATAAAAATCTTTAGCTATTTTAAATACTTTATAATAATTACATTTCTGGGTTTACTATTTACAAGGAACCTATTTTTTTTTTCCTGAATAACCACAACATAACAAAGGGTTTAAGTTAAGAGAATTAAGCAATCAGTGATATATTCCTCATTATATTATATTCTGTATGCAAGAATTGCTGACTTCATTAACTATCAGATCTTTTTTTTTTTTCTGTTGTGTTCCATAGGTAACAGAAATATATGACTTAAGAGTTTTAAGACATGCTTCTGGAAAAATCTGTAGCTTTCTTTTACAGAAGTCCACATTAGTCACTAGCTACAAACAAAATACATTCAAGGCTTAGCCACAAATTTCTACTGAGAGTTTGAAAAGGTATTCCTACTTCAAGCACAAAAAATGTGGTAAAATATATTTGTGCTGAACACAGCTCTTAGGACAATGTACTTACTTAGGCTACTCAGTTGTCTGATTATATTTGCCAAGGAGATATTGGTGACACATTCCAATTCATTCTTGATACCTCGGGGCAGAGCTGTGTGGCACAGGTGCCTGGGGTCTATGTTCCTTTTTACCAATGGCATTCTGAAATTCAGCAGAGGACCAGCAAACCTGTAAAGAAAGCAGACAAAATACTGTTAGTTTAACTATCTTAAAATTCAGATCATGTCTAAAGTTAAATAGACTAATCCTAACAAGATAAAAATACCTCCATAGTACTGATGGAATTCATTGCTCTCTGAGTACATAAATCTTTTCTTCTTTGCCCAATGAAAGACTATTTCATTCTCTCTCTTTAAACCTTTACCTGACTCAGATGCCAGTGAAGTGACAAATAATTTTTTACAGTTCATGCTTTTTTTCTTTTCTCCCCTGAAAAAAAAGACAGGAAAATCTTTGCAGTACAAAACCATTAAAGATTTCCTTCTTGATGGACTACTTCTTTATTGAGGCCAGGCGAAGTCCAACAACAAATTCCCTTTATTAGGAGGTTAAAGTCAAACTAGTTGCCCCTTCTGCTTGAAAGGTAGATATGAGCCATAAATTATGTCATGTTACTAGCAGCAGTCACTCTTTAGTCTAAACATAATTTCTAAATCATACCTAGTCAAGATATGAAAAGAGATGTTTCTCTTCCACCTACACTGCTACCAGCAATAAGTTCAGCTAAGAATGCATCTTCCAAATACAAAAGTCTCTGCAGTAAACTTGCATTGCAAAGGCTTCCATGACTCAGAAATCCTAACAGCTTTTCCACAGCTTTCCACATTCACATTATGTTAAAATTAAGCATGCTTCTTTACTGGTTCTGTAGACAGTGTAAGAATCATCTCAGGCTGTGAACCCCAAGCTTGTGATTTTCATGCATCCGTGGCACTGAGTGAAAGGAGTTTCCCAGGAGGCAATATATGTCTCTCATCTTATTAGTGCTGCTTATTAAGATCTGTTTACTAAAACTTTTTTTCATGAAAAACAGATTGCCTAAAATTCCTTACATTTTCCATCATCTCATATAAACTCTGAATAACCAATGCAAGACTCCCTTTAGTTAGACAGAGAATGGCCACTCTTGGTCTTGCTATGAATTCTCACTCACTGGGATCCCAAAATTGAGTTTTCCACAACACAACCTGCAGTTCTAATCCCTCAACCAGCCACACAATGTTTAGAAGCTTTATCCCAAAATGTTCCCAGGATGCAGCTAGGGCTTCATGTTGTGCCACAGAAGACATCTTCCCTACAGCATACATTTAGCCACTGCTATCTTTTGTCAAAATAGATTTTTCTGGATAAGAATAACAAAAGGCCATGGTGGTAGAGATTAAATTTTGCTGACCTAGAATGGCACATGGAACTAAAAGAGTCAAAGGCAAGCATACTGGAGTATTTTCCTCTTGCAAAGTGATTAGATTTCTCACTGACACTTTTCCTGGGAGTATATTCTTTCAATGAAGCCAGGGCTTGGACCTGAGGGAACTAGGCAGGATCCTTAAGTCTACCCGAGAAACACCTCTGTGTTTCCAGAGTCAGATTAGATTTCCTTCATTGTCATTTAACACCATGTCTACTGCCCTTATTTTGTTGAGAGAACAGTAAAAAATATTTTATACTTTGGAGGGACAAAACCCAACCAAAAGAATTATTTTAGCCACTGGCTTAAAGATAAGATCATGCAGTTATTATCATTTTGTAATTTTTTTTAATATTAACAGTAAAAAATATGGAAGTGGGCATGTGGCAGGCATAAATTACAGGGCATATTTTTATTTTCTAAGAATATCCCACATCTTTCTAGTCCCTAAATACCTAAGTACTAAAATGCTGGCTGCTACATACAAGCTAAAATGAAATAAAAAGTGCAAATCTGAACATCATCTCAGACAGAAGCAATGACAAAGTGATTATAATTAGTGAGACTTTACACAAGAGACATGTGTAGCATGAAGCAAGGGAAATCAAATGGGTGTCACCAGCAAAGCTTCTGCTGTCTTAGGACCACTCAATCCCTTTTCCCCAGCACCAAAACCCTGAAGAAACCCCTAACTACAGGTTCATTATTGAGGTTCCCCAACAGAAATAAAGGAAGGATTCTGTCACTGTTAAATAAACACAACAAATGATATGTAAGCAATGTTCTGCAGAAGCAATTAAATATTAATTCCAGAGTTAAGCCTTTTCTTGATTACTACTTTAATGATACTGTTGTATAAACAGCACAGTAGGCAAGTCTTTTAAAAAGAGGTCCAAATAAGTATGCAAAGATATGTTTTCACAGAAAGCAATAAAAATTACTCATAAAAGAAACTGAAATTTTATTTATCTAGATCTACTATAGATTCTGGGTTATAAAGATTAAAAAAAATAATCTGTAAATAACAAGCATAAAAGCAGCTGACGACTAGTGCACTTTGTGGTTATATAATGAAGATTTTGTAAGTGATGATATTGCTCTCTCTCTTTGATTTTTTATCATTAATGAAAAAGCCTGCCCACTTTGTAGCATATATAGATCATAAAGCTTCAGATGCTCAAGTGATGGATTCTTTAGAAACCTGTAATAGCAACAATAATAAAAGAATTAAAAGTAATTCCAACCAAGCGTTACCTAGATTGTAAGTTACAACACTGAGTGTGTACTGCCCTTTACCTTTCTGATATGTTTCTAGGATAGAGCACTTGACAAAATAAGCTGAAAATACACAGTATTGGCCCAAACATTTTCTCCAACAGGCATAAAAAGATGCTACACAAACAGAGATGAAGCCAGAACCCCCCTGGACCTTAAAAATATTTACCTCTAAGCCTGAGTAAGAGGAAAAGTGGACATTTTCTTGCTTTGATCGCTCTAGAATTTGCAGAACATCTGCTCTGTGACCTACCTTTCTTCCCCAAAACTCCACAACTATAATTTTCTAATATCTGAATAATGCTGTTGTGGCTGTCCTACTGAAAACTGTAACACAACAAGAAAAAGTAGCAGAGGGAACAGTAAGTATGGTACAAGATACAGTTTTAGAACAAGAATAAGCTTGGAAGGGAAACAAATGACAGAAGATATAACTGACACCTTCCAAGTTATAACTCTCATCTGAAAACTAAACAAAGCCTGAACAGAGACTGTTTCCCTTTCTCCCATAGAAACAAGGAGGCAATGCAATATCACTCCCACATACTTAAAACAAAGAAAAAGACATGACATGCAATGTTGAAGAAATTGTGGAACTCACTGACAGAGGATGCTGTATACAAAAGAAGTACCTGCTGGTAACTTGTCCCCTACAGACCACATATTCTTTGAAGTTTGTTGCAACCACTAGAAGGTCTGGATGATTCCTCACCAATCGTGTTCAGTGATCCCAGCACGGGGAGAAACAAGTGTGCAACAGCAAACAGAACTTTACTGAACCAAATCAATTTCTTCACTCTTAGAAAAGATGTGATTCATAAAACCGTTCTTATCAAGACAGCTGAAAAAAAAAATCTGAAATCACTATATTTATTACACAGCTTTAGTGCTGTGAAAGGGGGGGGTGGGAAAAAAGGCATTGTTACAATCTAGTATATCCTTCAGCAAAAACCTGCACAACCCCCACCCCTGCTCCCAAGCCATACATTACCCAAGCCACCCGGGCAGCAAAGGGAAAAGTCATTCCTAGATCAGAAAATCCTGTTAGCACGACGTTCACAGGTAAGCCCTGGAAAGTGTTCCTAACCCCAGTCAGTCTGAAGGGAGAAGAAGCTTGTCAGTGCAGAAGAGGATCACTAGGCTGAAAGGTTACCTGACACCTCCCCAGGGCTTACAGTTCTCCTGTCACACAGGTCTCTGGGCTCTCCCTCCCCTCAGCCCCACTGCTCCCCAGCTCAAAACTCAGGCAGGGAAGGTGATCCTCAAACACAAGTAGCTCCTCTTCCCTACTGTCCATACAAATCTTTGAGACAATTCTGAAGATGCTGCTCCCTTACTTCCTATGCATCCCTTGAAACTCTCTGAAACCACTTGAGAAGCCAACTCTAATCTTCTTTACAGTCCCTCTGCTACTTCACAGCTGCACAATGGCTGGCACAACTTCATCCCCCACACATATGCTGCAGGTATCAGCACAGAACAGTACAGAGCACGAATGCATGTACTTAATGACTGCCTAATGTGTTTATCATGCTTTGACACACTGTTATTTAGGAACCAGGTAAAATGCTCCAGTTGCTTTTGCAATTAATTCCTACTGCTTAAACTCCAGAACAATGGCACTAATGCTAGTTAATTAATATCTTTTTAGATAGAATATATTTTTAGAAGAACAGCCTTAATGAGATTTGACTGCAGGTCTTCTCAGAAGCTGTTTGGTGTGTTGTACAGCTCTCTTCAGCTATTAGGGACCCTACAGGTGACTCTTCTATCTCTGTCTCATACTTTTCAAACACTGCTGGCAGCAGCTGAGAAACCTGCACCCGAGGCACCTGCCCCAGTTCAATGCTGGGGAGCACTGGTGGAAGCAACAGCCACCATTTTCCCTCCAACATGCTCCTGTACAAGTATTTCAGAATGACAAGATGTGTGGAGAACTGTTACATTACTACGAGAAGCTTGTGAAAAATCTGAAATGTCAGTTGTCACAGTAATGATCCAGGTTTTCCTGCAAGTACAGTAAAACAAGTAGGAATGAAAGCACAGCATTAAGGTGGGGAAAACTAATTAACTAACCTGCCCATCAGTTTAACTATATCAGTTTAAACTATACTTCAGTTTCACTTTCAGAAGACTAATGAAATTTCACCATCATGTGTCTTTTTAAATGAAAGTTTACTACTGATTAAGCTACATATTGTTTTACTAACCTTGATGTTATTTTCTTAGCATTAATGAAAGATATTACTCTATAATTTTTATATGAGACCCATAACACATCACTGAATGTCTTTGCTTTCTCAAAGTTAAAATTTAATTCCAACCATTTCTGGGTTAAGGACCAGTTACATAAGTTGAATATACATAAGTCCATGGGCCCTGATGAGGTGCTGAGTGAATTGGCTGATGTTATTGCCCTACAAATTCCAGCAGTACAGACTGGGAGGTGACCTGCTGGAAAGCAGCCTCGTGGAGAAGGACTTGGGAGACCTGGTGGACAACAAGTTCTCCATGGAGCAGCAGTGTGCCCTTGTGGCCAGGAAGGCCAGTGGGATCCTGGGCTGCATCAGGACAAGTGTGGCCAGCAGGTCAAGGGAGGTTCTCCTCCCCTTCTACTCTGCACTGGTGAGACCTCACCTGGAGCGCTGTGTCCAGTGCTGTGCTCCCCAGTTCAGGAGAGACAGGGATTTGCTGGAGAGAGTCCAGTGGGGAGCTACAAGGATGCTGAAGGGACTGAACACATGCCTTGTGAAGAAAGGCTGAGCCACCTGGGGCTCTTTAGTCTGGAGAAGACTGAGAGGGGACTTGTAGATATTTATAAATATCTGAGGGCTGAGTGTCAAGAGGAAAGGGACAGCCTCTTCTCACTTGTGCCCTGTGGTAGGACAAGGAGCAATGGTTACAAGCTGGAACAAGCTTAACATGAGGAAGAACTTCTTTCCAGTGAGGGTCACAGAGCCTGGCAGGGGCTGCCCAGGGGGGTTGTGGAGTCTCCTGCTCTGGAGATGTTCAGGACTGGGCTGGGTGTGTTCCTCTGGGCCCTCTGTTAGATTATACTTGGATGAGATGATGCTGCCTGGCAGGGGGTTGAACTCAAAGATCTCCAAGGTCCCTTTCAACCCCTAATACTCTGTGATTTCTATAGCTTCTCTTTATGCCTTAGTATTACCCCACATGTAATTTTCCTTTAACAATGTAAAATAGCAATGCCTTTCATGTACCTTATTTAATTGATCATGTTGTAGCTGCTAGCAGAACAGACCACAGTTTGAAATGCAACAATCAATACTTCCTCCACCCACCTTTAGAAAGTGAAAGAGAATACATAATGGAGTTTTTATTTGCTTACATAAACATGTCCTAACTGCTTCTACACTATACAGACTTTGGGATGGAATGAAAGTAGCTTAAAAAAAATCCTCAAACGTGTTAATGAATCTGTTAAAATCATAATTGTATCAATTAACAAAACCAGATCATTCTTTTGTCAAGTTTTATTTCAATTATACTACGAGACATTCATGTTATACTAGTTGCAGAAAATCCCAGGGTGAAGATCTAGTACACACCTCTACTATGAGAAGGCAAATGTGCAGAGACTTCATGCAGCTTATTTCTCTACAGCTCTTATTGCAAGACCAAGGCCCAGGTAAAAGCTTGAAAAAAACCAGACACCAACAGTATGGTGTCCTTCAAGAAAGCAGCACCTACTGCTGAGCCAACATAATGATTTTAAAACTCTAAAGGCAATTAACATCCCTTAGAGGATACATCTTGGAACTGACAAGATGACAACTGACATCTTAAACTGACAATTCAACAGAAATGTGTTAAAATTACAGTTTTGCTATCCTTTCTGTTACTAACCATGCCACAGAATGAAAGAACATCTCCTTGGAAGTCTTGTCTCAAATCTCAGTCTTCTGAAAATCACTCTCAAAAATTTTTCAAACTGCAAGTGACTAGGAAAAGATGACCTTATTATAACTAAAAAGCAGTGTCAAAGAAAACAAATGCAAAATATATTACTAGAAAGTGATGTCTGCTGTTTAAGAATGAGTGTAAAATTAATTGCTTACATCTCAAGACCTCCTATACTAGATTGCCTGTCAAAAAAAGTTGTTACACATTTGGTCAACATAAGAAGCAATGCCTATGTAGGGTATATAAAGGAAGGGTAGTTTTTGTTGGTTTTGGTTGGTTGGTTGTTTTTCTATGAAATCATCAGCAATAAAATATTTATCATTTTATTTGTAGCCATAAAAATAAATCAGTACTGTTCCTGAAGTAATACCAATGTCTATCAAATACTCTCTAAATATTCTGTTGCTATACTGAAGATGAGACTATGCAGGGATGGATTAATATGTCAGTGGGCCACTGAAGTAACACTGAAGGAATCATAGAATGTTTAGGGCTGGAAGGGACCTCCAAAGTTCATCTAGTGCAGCCCCCTGCAGGGAGCAGGGACACCCTCAACTAGCCCAGGCTGCTCAGAGCCTTGGCCAACCTCACCTGCAATAGCTCCAAGGATGGGGCCTCAACCACCTCCCTGGGGAGCCTGTGCCACTGATCCTCCACCCTCAAGGGAAAGAACTTCTTCCTGAGATCTGATTTGCATGATAATGAACAAATTGCAAAAAAACAATCTAACTCCTACAATAAAAAATAAATTTAAAATGCATTTGTGATTTTTATTCTGCAATTAAAACAATACAGAAGTCAGTAGTATCTGTGACAATTAAATCTTTTTCCTATAGAACAATCTGTAACCATCTCAGTACATCTGTCATGTCAGATGAGCAGAAAACAGACAATAGAGTCACAAAAATGGGTAGGACTGAAGTTCTACTCAATCTCTAAGGCATAATTATAGACAGTGCTAAAATACTACTTTACAGCTACTACCACACAGCCAATTTCCTCCCAGATGTGTATCTTAAGACTACCATCCTCCCCCATGCATGCACCCACCCCTGCACACTCAACTGTAAAGCACACGGAAAACACATTTGAAAATTATGGGTATGATTATAGACACAAACTGCAAATAAATCTACTTCCTTGCCAAATTTTTTAAATTTCATCATTATTCATCTAAACAAATTAAAAAATGTCAATATTATTTCACACTGGGGGGAAAAAAAGAATAAATTTCTATTTTCAGGCCTATGTTAGTTGTAACTGTAATGACACAGGGGAGGAAGAGGCCATACCAATTCATAACTACAGGAGCTACCTCTACTTTTAGAGGAGGCTGTGGATGTTACAATACTGCTGCCTGGAATTTTCCTTCCTGTGGGATCACAAAGATTCCCCCCAGCTGTGACCTTGGTGGCAGCTGTTTGTATAACAGCAGAGAGATGTTTTGACTCTGGGTGCTGTGGCACCCCAGGCAATCACCCCAGGGGGTGGCTGGCTTCTTCTCCAATTACCTTGAATTAAAAGGGTATAGAAAGAGCTGTAAATGAATAAATAAAGGCTTCTTGGTGAAGAAAATCATCTCTGCCTCGCTCTCTCTCCTCCTCCAGCAACTGGCAGGAGGCAACAGCATTATTTTCAGCATGTGAAACACTGCAGCCTGGGCTGAGTTGACAAGCTACATGTAATAAAAGAGAGCATCATAGCAAGGGGCAACCACTTTCTGTGGAGTGAGGTCAGCCCTTGGGGATTCCACACCACTTCCAGTTCTAAAGGGAAACATTCAACTTTTACTTTGGCTGCGGCCCACTGTATATATAGTTTGGGGTTTTCTCAGGGTCCTTACACACTTGTCTGAAATTCCTCCCACCTGTGCTTTGTTTGTGCTGTCACTGTCCCCTCCTCCCAGTATGCAGATGACAGAGGCTTTCACCATCATTTATACAGCCCTCTCCTTCCCTCAAGCACTAAGGAAAGATTTCACTGTGATCAGAGCAAAAAACAAAGGTATTCTAAATACAAGGAGAGAATATTCAGCACAATATTGGTTTCTTTTTTTTTCCAATACAGGTGCAAAATATAACAAGATTAGATAAACAGCATGCAGGCTCTGCAAATCTCATTTATTTTATTAAGCAGAATTCCTATTACTGAAGTGGAATTAAAACACAAACAATTGAGAGCACAGCAGCTTACATACTGTGGGGTTTTTTTAGACAGTTTCTTTCTACATGGCTAAGCTCAGTTTGATTTCACATAACTGAAGTTTTTTCCATCTCTGATTTTCTGGAATATAAACAAGTACCTACTGATTTGTCAATTTGTTAAGCATCGATTCTTTTAACCACGTTGCTTCCTTCATTTTTCCCCACTACTAGCTTCTGTCTCACTATGGTGTCTTTTAAATATCAGTTGTTTCTATCAAATTTAACAAATCTACAGCAAAAGAAAATAAATAATCAGTCACCACAGCATTTGTCTTGCTAGTAACTATAAAAACACTGATGTACATCTTATTAAAAGAACTATTTAAATCAATTTGCTCTTCCACAACAAAACAAACTAAAATGTCAGATCAGCACTACCAGGACTTACATATGTCCTTCACATTAACAGTTTTAGCTGGTAATTAAAAAGACAGTGAACTCTTTTTGCTGCAACAACTTACTTCCAAAATATATATAACATAAAAAACATAGAACATATGAAGAATAAAATTTTTGGTGCAAAAACATCCCTAAGAATAGTAAAAAAACCCCAACAAACTCACGCTAAAGATTTTCACATTATAGATGAAAAGTAGTTGGTGTTTGGGATTTTTTCCCCCTTACAATTCTACTTCTCAGTATCTTTAAAACTTTTGTTACATATAAGATGATCCAATCCCTTAATGACCTGTGAAATTTAGTTTACAAAACAGTAAACAGTAAGAAACTGAAGAGAACATCATTGCATTTGACAAATTCAAATGCAAACCTTAAAGGTAGGTTTTAACTGGTCATTAATCACAAATTCTTTCCTTTCTGCTCTTGAAATTACTGTATTAAACTACAGTGAAGACTTACAAAACCACTTTTTAATAGTTCATGGAAAAGATGAGAATCACTGTCACCAGACATGTGTAAGTTTTAATGACACCTTGCTACCAAAAACAGCCAACAAAACCACAAACAAACAAAAAAATAATGGAGAAATATTTAAATCCTGTGGAGCCACACTGCACTTTATTGTTGGGAATTACATACATCCCCACCCGCGAAAAATATAGTGACTCCTTGCATTTACATTTTTATTAAGCTTTCTGAATAAGTTACTTTTTAAATATAAAACATATGCACAATGTATTTGCATTATATACATGTGCACAGACTTCTACCTCTAAATAGAAATATTTTGTTATTTCTAAGATTTGAAAAAAGAGCTGCAAAATGTCTTGTCTTAGCATCACTAAATATTATTCAAATTACCCTGTACTCATTAGTTTTTTCCTAGTGAGCTCCTGTGTGGTCATTTGGTTAAAAACAATTTTAGAATTATCCTGGGTTCTAATTTAGGTACAGACAAGAATGCTCAAATTAATTTATGATTACAAGTTTTCCTCTGTTCCCTAAAAGCTAAAAATGTATTAATGCATAACATACTATGTGATTTGAAATTGGGTTTTGAGACCTATGTTTTATTTCATGACATTTTTTTTCTTGGCATTAATCTAGTCTGCCCCTTAACAGTTTCTGTGTATGGTGTGTAACACAAAAGCCCTGTGATAGACTGCAACAAAATATCTTTATTATAGTCTTGACAGAGACAGATAACTAATCCAGTGTTAATTTTAAATCAAAACCTTAGCACCAGAACTAAGGGTTGAGCTCCTGTGATTTTAGTGTACGTATTATACTACCTTTGAAAATGTTCTACATTTTTTCTTGAAAATGTATATTCTAGATATTAACAGTTGCCTTTGTTACACAGCCCATTACCAGGTAAGGATCAGACCTATTAAACACCCACGTCAATTTTATAGCTTCATTTTATAAAATTTACCAAATATATGTAAAATGAATGCCAACACTGCTATCGCACGGATGTAACAACCCACTTTTGAATGGACACTGTTCTGTGGCAGTAAATTAGAAGTATTTAAAGAAAAGGTATTCAGACTTCCCAGCTACTAAGAAAAGTAACTTGGTAGGTAGTGGGAAGAGAAGGTGTTCCACCCTCGCTCCAGCAGCCTTCCCCATCAGGGGGTTCCGTGCCAACTTTCCCAACTCCCCACGCTCACGCCTGTCAATGGCGGCCAACACCTGCATTAGAAGTGTGGCCAGTAGGTCAAGGGAGGTTCTCCTCCCCCTCTACTCTGCACTGGTGACACCCCACCTCGAGCACTGTGTCCAGTTTTGGACACCCCAGTTCAGAAAAGATAGAGATTTGCTGGAGAGAGTCCAACGCAGGGCCACCAA
>JAOEGS010003233.1:2129-26416 GCA_025447755.1 Corythornis vintsioides
GATGTCCTTTTGTCCTCGTAACGGGGCTGGAGCCCTCGAGCAGGTTTGTTTCAGCACAGCAAGGACAAAACAGGCAGGAGCAGTGGTGAGGTTTGACCAGAATAACTAAACACGCCGCCGTCGCGCTGGGATCCCAACGGCAGCTGAAGGGCCGAGGTCTGAAAAATCTCTCGACGAAGGGCTGTGGGATTTGCATGCAGGTCACTCGTTTGGGCCAGGCCCCTGATTCGTGGCTGGGAGAGCTTCTAGGTGTCAATATTTTCTGCAGACCACAATAAACCTATTTACAGACAGCACCTTCACTTGCTTTCACTGCTGAAAGAGGTCAGAAAGGATTTAATTCACCCATCTTTCCCAAAGGGAGCCTCATTACTACAGATGTTGGGAGAGCAATGCTGGGTAATCCCGTGGGGCTCGAGCTGCTCCTCCCTCGCCCAAGAGACACACACTGAGACATTCACCATTTAGTGTTGGCAGGCAGCACCAGCCCTGCAGCACTCACAGGGATGTGCTGCTCTGCTAAGCCATGGAGCAGGACAATGAAACACCCAGTGTGCTTAAGAGCATGGCCAGGCAGTGGGCACCAGCACCATGGCTGGTCGACCACAGTGATGCTCCAGAAGCAATGTGCCCTGATTTAAGTTACTATCTTATACTGTGTGAGAGCTGCAGCCTGCTGACAGAGCCCCCGAGTGACCTACAGCTCAGCAAGGACCACAGATTTCACAGGATCATAGAATTGGTTAGGTTGGAAAAGACAAAGCTTTAAGATCATAAAGTCCAACTGTTAACCCAGGACTGCCAAGTCCATCACTAAAACATGTCCAGAGTCAGATTTACAAGGTCGGAGGGAAGAAAACACAGAATAACAGCAGTGGAGATGGATTTGTGTCTCTTCCCCATCTGCACTACATTGGTTCAGCCAAATTAGTCCCTCGGATGTGAGCCAGGACTCATGATCACAACAGCAACAGATCTAGGAAGGAATTAGCACCTTTCAGGCTGCTTATCTGGGGACACAGAAGCACCCTTTCATCTGCTAGCAGCTCCCTAGAATACAGACATCACTGTTCTGAGTTTCTGTAACATCCTCAGAAGTGCTGGTCTTCACAGCAAGCCATTTTCTGCCAAACCACCAAAATGAAGCCCTCTCTGAGGTAGAAACATCACCCAAAGGGTGCCTGAGCTGACCCAGAGAGCAGAAAGATGGCTGCTTTTCCTAATGTTCATGCAGAACAATGAATCAAGATTATTTTCTTCCCGTTCATCAAAAGATTTTTCTTGTGCCTGTCCCCAGGCTATAAACATGCACATGAAAGTTAAATTACTGATCTGGGAAAATAATCAAGAGCTCAGCTGAGGCAAGCAGAGCATGAACATGCAGCTCCAAGGAAAGAGGGAGCACGATGCACACTCCACCTGGCCAGCCACCCTGTGAAGGTAAGAACACACAGCTCTGAGAACAGTTTTCATAATGATGCTAAGGCATCACTTTTCTAAATCAACTCTTATAAATCCCAAGGCAGGAGTCTGGCACCATCCTGCTCTTTTCAGTGCTGTCCTAAATGTTCTAATTCACTCCAGGTGTTTTTTTGTGGTTTTACCATTTTCCTCTCTGCTTCTCTCCCTCCTTCTTACCCAGGAATTTATTAGCCAGGTAAACCTTTCTTGGAGGGCTGGCATCCTTCCCAGTCCTTATCATCACTGTCCTTCCACTGGGGGGTTGTAACAAAATTAATGGTGGCATCAGTTGAGCTATCACAGCTTTTAAAAGGAGAGTGTCAGGGGGGCTCTGTGAGACAAATGATTCTGGATAAATTATTCTTGTATTAGCAGTGAAAAGTACTGCCCTTGTAGGCACAGCTGTGTGGCACACCCAGTGAGCAACTGGATTGAAACACAGCAGCAGATCCTAAGATTCCCATCACACAGCACTGGAAAAGTTCAGGTGTTTCAGGTTTTCTGTAATGTTAGTGATGAGGATCCCGGAAAAGCAATGGGAAAACTCCAGCCTACCTCCCAGATTTCACAAAATAAAACATCTTCCCCCTTAATTACACCATCTAAATCTGCACCTGCAATTCTAAAAATGAGCTAATTAAGGCTCCCACCACCACTGCCAGCACAGTGAGGGGGGTCACATGTTTGCTTCTCCTCCTGCCAGGAGTCACCTCTGCAGCGGCTCCTGCCCAGAGCCCGGCCGGCCTGGGAAGTGCTGCAATGGAACCAAACTGGGAGGAGAGTTACAGGGCTGCTTCAGAACACAGCTGGAATGGGGCCAGTGCTCAGTATGCACTAAGGATGGTGCTGTATGAATTATAATAACAGGAGCAGCTGCTTAGATGGGGAAATATGATTTGCTCTATATGCAAACCCATCACAGGGCAGTTTGAAATCTACCCACAACCAGGTCGAAGGAAAGCTTCTGCAGCTGATTTCAGTATAAACTTCATTGCAAGGCCCTCTAAGAGGTCTCACTTTGCTTTGGCAAACCTTTCTGCTTCTGAGGAAGGTGGATTTTAATCAGGCTGTTTACAGAAGAAGAGTCTGAAGGGAAGGCAGGAACTAGCCAGGGACATGGCCAGAGGGCACAGCAATTGCTTTGGTTTGGAAATCAGTGGACAAGGATGTGGTCTTTAGGTATCCATAACACACAGAAAGCCAAGCCAGTCCTGGCAGCCAGGATCACTTCCCCCAGCTCTGATACCTCCCCACTTCTAACACAAAACACACTGTGGATCAACAGGGCACAGTGACCCTGTACAGCACTTTGAGAGGGCAAGTAGAGAATGATGCTTCTTCCCTCAGAGAGCCAAGCACTACAAAAACTGCTGCTTCCAGCAAGTCAAACCCAGGGACACAGAGCTGAACACCCAAGGGTGGATTGTTTTCTTCAGCCCAGGCTGCCCAAAAATCCTGCAGAACAGGCAGGCTTCTCAACTGCTACCAACAATCAGTGAGCTGCACTTGTACTTCACTCCTTCCCAAGGGCACAATGCTCTGCTGAGGCAGAATCACCAGTTACAGGTTTAAGTCGCCGTGTCCTGCAACATTCACCACAGTGAATTTTGAAAGGTTTTGTTTATCCAGATGGATGTAACATCAGCAAGAACCAGCTAGAGGAAGCACGTTAATGGAAGAGCAGGTACAGGATATCAAGTTCTTCCCAAAAGATCCCATGAAGACAGAACCTGCTGACTTGGCTGGCAGAAAGAGATACAACAGCAATTGGTGTTCTCAGTCATAATAAAGATTTAACCCTTTGTTCAAGTCTTGCTCACCCAAACACATGCAGACAAGCAAATGGTCGTTACACCATCCCTTCTTCATTCTCCAAAGCAATCCTGCCAGCAGGAGTAAAGTCCTAAAATGCATCTGAGTTGTAAACACTGGGTAGCCACTGCACTATGAAGTCTACAGAGAATGTTTTCACCTTCACACTTACTTGCTGCAACTAAAGCTGACAAACTAATTTCTACTCCTCGATAATCACATCTTGATTTTTCACTGTTTCATAAGCATCCTGGAAATAAAACACAAAATCCAGGTCTGTTTGCCTCTTGATTGTTGGAAGCCTGAACTGACTCACAAAAAGGCTCATAATCAAGCTTGCAAATATACAGCTGTCAGTGTGAATCCCTCTCACCCACTAGGCATGTAAAACACAGTTGAGAAATTCCAACATGAGCCAACTCTGCAATGGAAGTTTTGCCATTTACTCTGACAGCCCCAGCCCTGCTGTTGGCACATTTCCAGGGCAAGGGACAGCCACCACCCAAAATGCCTGTTCCATCCTTTCCCTTCCCCACCCCTTCCTTCCTTCCCCCTGACCCAGCAGGGATGGGAGAAGGATGCCCCATCCCCTGTTCAGAGGCACAAGTGCCTCCTTCCTGCATTTCCAGGAGCCACTGAGAACTGAAAACCCAGCACCACTCTTGCACCCTGGATAGATGAGTGGAAGAGCTCTCTGCTGCAGATGCAGAGGATCACTAACAGATAATGCTCAGCCCAGCCCACAGGGAAATGAGCTGAGTGGAAAATCAAAACCTTTCTGGAATAATGAGAAGCCCCAAGATCTTATTCTCAGCAGGTCTTTGTCCCAGGCAGACAGCTGAGCACAACTCTGCAATGTACTGATGTGCTGGATTCTCCCCTTCCCCTCTCCCAAGGTCACACAAGGATTACCCTTTCTGTTCCCACTAGAAGCCTCTTCTCTACAGGAACCTTCACACAACCAGAAAGGGCAAAAGCCATCCCCACCCTTCACATTCCCCTTTCAGGGCTGCAGGCTGAAACATCAATAAAAAGCCAGTTGAGATGGAGACAGATGAATTATCCCTCCTGTAATGGTCAGAGGAAATCATCTTGTAAAGCACAGCTCTTAGTAAGAACTAGAATTAAAATTTCCTTAAATAAATATAAGGAAAGAGTCCATGAGGGAGAGCAGCCAACAGGAACAGGGAGTCACATTGGGTCGGCCTCTGTCGTCCATCACCTCGCAGATCTCCTGGGCAGGCTGTGCTGAAGGGAGGCCAGCCTGGGAGGAGACCTGCAGCCTCGTGTCACTGCTCCTAGCGACGCCATCTGCAAACAGAAAGAGCTGCTGTGTCCCTGTCCCCCCTGCCACAGGCCCAGCAGGGACTGTACCAAAGCCCTGCAGTGTGGGCCTGGGCACACGGTTCCTTCATCAGCTGTGGATGAATGGCAACCAGCTCATGGGAAATGGTCTGGCTGTGCTGGGAGCCAGAGGAAGGTGAGAAAGGAAGGGTCTGACTGACTGGTGCAGCTGTTCCTTCCCCTCTCCGAGAGCCAAAACATCTGGGGCCAATTTCACCCCTGACTGTTCAGTTGGAGGGACTCTGCATTCTAGTTGCTGCTCTAAGGGAGGTCAGGTCTACAGGCTGGAATGTGACCCAGTGCTATTATGCTCTCTGTGGGGAGAGATCAAGCCCTAACAATGAAGGTCCCTGCAAGGAGCCTGCAGGTCTGAAGGTCGCATGGAGGAGCTGCAACATCCCCCGTGGCCAGACAAGGGGTTACTTACATCCGCAAACACTTGTCCTTCCCTCCACTCGCCACCCTCTGTCCGTCTGGGCTCCAGTCTGTTGCATACACCTGGTATGAGGGAAAAACACCGTTATTTCTGCTGAGAGGAGCTGTCAATCCTGCCTCTCAAACAGCTCAACCAGCCACCTCACCTCGTCTGCGTGGCCAGGAAGGTCGATGGCCAGTTTCTTTGTCTTGGCATCCCAGACCTTGAGCGTGCTGTCGCTGCTCCCGCTCACCAGCAGGCGGCTGTCGGCGGACCAGGCGATCTGATAGACGGCTGAGACGTGGCCTCTCAACGACGTCAGGTACCTGGAGCAGAGAGGGCACCAAGAAGCTGTTTAGAGGAGCGGGTAGCTCGGTTTAGTCCAAACCTGCCCTTGCCCAGCATTTCCATTTCTCCACCCGTGAGCAAGCAGAGCCACGGGGTGCCCAGCACAGCCCAAGTCAGCACACACAAGGTAGGCGATGGCTATAGAGAGTCCACAGGTGGTTCAGTCTGTCTGAAAACCCTCTCAGATGGGCTCAGAGCCTTCTAGAGGAAAGCTCTTTATCTCCTCTGCCAAGAAACTTTTACCCAGCAGGCAACGCTAAGGCCTTACTGAACAGATGTGTCCTTTCCCTCACTGCCTGAGCAGCCTGAATTTAGAAAGACCAATAAATTACCAATGTGAAACCCAGGCTCATCAGTGTAAGGGCTTGTTTACAGGGATGGACTGACTGCTGCTCCTGACAGCTCTTCAATACTCCAGAAGAAGGTTAAAAGCTGGACTATAGGAGCATCCAAACACCACCAGCACCACTTGTAACTACAAGAATTTGCATTGTCCAGAACAAGCTGTTGTCTGGCACAGGACCCATGTAAACTGGGTCAGTCTGCACTGTTCCAACACACATCTTCAGGGATGTTGAACAATCCATCCCATCCCACCACTGCTGTGCCTGGCCCAGAGAACAGGCTCCTCAGCATTTCTGTGGCTGGGTGACAAAGGGCTGCACACACCTGGCCAAGTGAAGACCCTGCACTGCTAGAAGATCCAGAAAAGGGACGTCCCACGAGCAAAGAGAGTCAGAGGCAGCAGAATTACTTTGCATGAGTTCAGGCTACTGAGATATTGAACCAGGGAGCTGGCACACATCTCTGCACACCCCAGGTGAGCACCACCTCTGTAACAGAACAAACCAACTCACTTTCCTGTCCTACCATCCCAGAGCTTTATGGACTTGTCAAAGGAAGCACTAGCTATTGTCCGGGTGTCTGGCGAGAAGAGGACTTGGTTAATCAATGCCTGGTGGCCTGTCATTCTCTCCAGTGGCTTCTTGTCTTCTGCTGGTCTCCACAGAAACAGTGTGAAATCATCTGACCCCGAGACAAGCCTTTCTGGTTCTTGACCCTGAGAGAGGGATGAAAGAGCCCAAGTCTTGTACGAGCCAGGTGTGGACAGCTCAGAAGCACACCAGTGCTGGGTCCACAGCAAACTGTGCATGTTTACTGCTTCCACCAGCAACAGTGTTGAAGTGACAGTAGGGACAAAAGGAACTTACCCTCACTTGGTCATACCTCTGCTGTGCCCTGTCCTTCAGTTCTGCCACTAGAAGAGGGAAAGGGGAAGAAAGAGAGATTTGCAATCTTAGATGAAAGGAAACTTTACAACCGTGTGATGCCAGCTCTAATCCTGGCTCCGTGGTCCAAGCAGACACGCTGTGACTGCTCACCCCCTTTCTCTTTGCCAACAGCAACACTGGGAGCAAAGCCTCTTGACAAGCGGCCTTCCCATCCCTCAAACTGCTCCATGGGTGCATGGGCAAGGAAGATCAAGGCTGCCAGCATGACCAACACCCACACAGGACCAGCTCCCAATTCTTGACTGCTTTGGCTTGTGGCAGCATTAAGAGGAGACATCAGGTCTCCTCACTATCCTCCCCACCTCCTCCCCTGGTCTCCCAGGGTGTTGCACTTACAGGAGCCGCTCACATCCTGGGGGTTGATGGTGGCCTCTGCGGGCTCAAAGGCGCCGGTGCGGAGCACGTAGTCGGTGCTCAGGGCCATGGTGTTGACCCAGTGAGCATGGCCCTGCAAGGTGCGGCAGAGGACGCCCTGGAAACAGACCCACCTGCTTAGAGAGGCATGGGCAGGACAGAGCCAGCTGCACAGGACCCATCACACCCTTTGGGCTGTGACGAACAACACCAAACTTTCCAAACCCTCTTCCCCAAGCTGGCAGGACCTATAGCCAGGCTTAGCAGGGAAAAAGCAACACTGTTGAGCTTTGGGAACCAGTTTGCCACAGGGCCTCATAAGGATCCCATCAGCACAGGGCACTCCAGGGACATTTCTGGCTTTTAGCCCCATTTTACACTTTTAAGGTTGAAAACGGAGCACAACAGCTACCCCTTCCAAACAGCATCAAGCACCAGGCTCTGACAGGTCAAGAGGATACAACACACACTCTGCACCTCCATTTTCCAGCACACAAGCTGTGTCAGGAAGAGCAGACAAAGCTACAGCAAAGTGTGTCCAGCATCCTTCACCAGCAGCCCCAGAGCTGTCCCACTTACATCCTGACTCCTCCAAACTTTGATGGTCCTGTCCTGGGAGGAGGAGTAGAGCAACCCATCGCCCCCCCACTTGACACACGTCACCGACTGCGTGTGGCTTGTGAGGATTTTGTCACACCGGCCCATCAGCGTGTCCCAGATGCGGATGCTGCCATCCTTGGAGGCACTTGCCAGGTAGCGGCACTCCGGGTTTCTGAGCAAAAACAAGCAGTGGTGAGGATGGGCCTGGCCCCTCCTGTTGCACAAGAACTGAGCTAAGAGTGCAGCTGGTCAAAGACAGAGGAGCAGAGACCTGTCGGGGTCACGTCCCTCCTCTCCATTTCCTCATCCTCCTTTATAATCAGTTTTCGCTAATCCAGTTTTTGTTTGCAAATAGCTGGAGTTTCCTACTGGCAAATTCGATTTGCAGGGGTCTGCTCTGAGGGGCTCTTTTTATTTATTTATTTCTAGAATGTCTTGGATTATTGGCTACAACTGACCCCTTCCACCCATCTCTCTCAGACAAAGCTTTAGCTAATTGAAGGCATAAGGGGATTGCCCAGTTAATCAGCCTTCGTGACAAATAAACTGGGTGACAGAGGCAGCCACGATGCAGGAGCAGAAAGGAAGCGCTCTGCAGGGCCTGACCCCAGGCACCTCATGGGCAGGCTTTCCTGACCCTGCTCCAGCACGCTGGGAAGAAGCACATCCAAACTTTGTCCAGCACCACCAAGACACTGTTTGGTGTCAGCAGGTATGGCTTTTACAGCAGGGGAAAGAGGCACAGCCTGACAGAGGCTTCCCCAGCAACCTCATGGGCACCGAGAGCAGCAGCCGGGACTCCCAGCTCCAACGGGCTTTTCCTGGCCCACCCTGGGGCTGTAACGGGAAACGGGCAAAGGGAGAGCGATGCCCTTCAGGTCAGGCTGCTCCTCTATGTATGAGGGAAGAGGAAAGGCTGGGCTGGCCCCTCACTTACATGTGGAGTGGTTCCCAGCACAGACATGTGATCCACTTGGAGTGGCCGGTGAGCGCCCGGCCGATCTGATTGCCGGTGGCTGGGTCCCAGAGAAATATCTGTCCGGGAGAGGAAGCAAGAGGGTTGCGTCAGGCCACGCTCGTCATGTGAATCCCAGGGACGCTGGAGCTCCGTTTAGAGAGCATAGATGTCCTTGGTGTCGCGTTCACACTGGCACAGCAGGGAACAGGAGGGCTGGATGCCTTTCCAGATCCCTGCAGACATCAGCTGACAGCTCAAAGAGCAAGACCAAACCGCCTTCCTCTGCCAAAAACGCCGCAGCCACAAAAATCTCTGCTTCAGCTCCAAAGTGATACAGGTCCCCAAAAACCAGCCCGAGCCTTTGAACACCCTATGCCAGAGTTAGTGAATGCTTGCAGAGCACGATGAAAGCCAGAGAGCACTAAACACTACTTATTAGTGGATTCCGTGGGTGGGACACATGCTGGTTTTCCCTCGTTTTTTCTCTCTCTACATAAATGTTCATCTGACGAGCCAAGACATTAGTCATCTCCTGTTTAAGAACCTGGGAGAAATGGAAACGGAGGACAAGCAGCTCCCTGCGTTAGAGCCAGAACAGCTCCAAGCCAGGACAGAGCCACCCTGACCTGTCCCGTTTCCTCAGAGCTGTTATCACAGTGTCCTGCTCAGAAACACAGCATGGGACAGCAGCTCTCAGCAGCTCCAGGGCCACTCTCACTGCTCCCAGACTGTCTGAGGTTGGAGTGAGCGACTGTCTGACTGCCTCTCTGCAGCTCAGCAAGTTACTGACTGATGAAGGCTCCCACCTCCCCAGGCACCTCTGCCTGCCCTTTAAGCACAAGTATTCTGCACCAGAACCAGGGCAGGGCCCCCTCTGAGCTCCCAAGAGGAGATCTGGCTGCATCTGAGTGGGAACTCTGCTAAACAGGCTGTGGCTGCACGGCTGGGTCATGCGAACAGCAGCCTGGCCTTGGCTGGGCAATACCCTTTCTAGCTCCAGAGACCTCCCTCGTGATAGAGCTGTCTGCCAATGACCACGTCCACAGCCTGGATGCTTTCCTGTGTGGAGGAAAAAGCGCCTGCCACAGGACAGCAGGGCTCAGTGCAAGATGTCTACAAGGCAACAAAGCCACAGCTCTGCCCAGCAGAGCTCAGAAATGCCAATTGCAACTTCCATGATGCATCCACATGCAAAACTCCTCTGGGGAATGGGAATTCTGCTCAAAACAACTGGATACACCCTTTGCACCCCAGAAAAAAAAAAGTCTTTGCCCTTAATCCCTTAAAGCCCCTTTATCAGGTTTCATTTCAGCTCCAAACAGGGCTGCAGGAGGTCTCCATGCTCTCACAGATCCCCCCCTGGACCCGATGGAGCCAACACGTACCTGGCTGTTCTTGCAGCCCGAGGCCAGCTTCTTGCCATCGGGTGACCAGGCGATGCTGAGCACCCAGTGCCGGTGACCTGGCAGAGAGTACGAGTCGGTGTGAGTGGAGAACTGAGACTGTCCCCAGTGTCTCAGCAAACAGCCACCCCAAGGCAGGATGGAGATCAGAGAGAGCTCTCTGTGTTCCTCCAGGCCAGACTCTCTTCCTCCACTTCATCAGTGAAAGAAAACTACTCCCTCCCTGAGGCATAGCCCCAGCCTCTAGAGCTGAGGCAGCACCAGGCCCTGTCCTGTTTGTCCCCCTGAGAAGACAGGGAGTTCCTGAGGGAGGAGATCAGAAGCTGCCCTCCCGGGACACACCCACCTTTGGCCGTGAACTGTGGTGTCTCCGTGCTGAGGTCCCAGAAACGGACAGTGGTGTCTCCAGAACCACTTGCCAAGTACCTGAGAGAGCAGGAAGAACCCAGCTCAGCACCGTGTCCCTGGGGAGGGGACCCAGTGGCCTCTGCCTCGCTTAGAGCCCCCCACCCACAGCCAGACCCTCGTACTTTCCCGTGGGGCTGAAGGCCACAGAGATGACGGCCTCGGTGTGTCCCTCCAGGGAGCTGGTGCAGCGGGTCACCGCCCGCACCCTGAACACCGCCTGCGGCTGGTAGATGATGTCCAGAACCTTCTCTGTCTCCACGCTCTGCCCTGCAAGGGTCTTCTCCAGCGACACCACGATCTCGGCATCGTGGACAAAGAAGGCGAGAGGCACCGGCTCATCCTGGCAGAGAAAAGGCAAGAAAGGCAGCTCGGGGTAGCCTCGGATTGGGCTCGGGGGTGCTGGGGTAGCTCGGGGCGGGGGGTCCTCACCTTCTGCAGAAGGGCGTTGCAGACCAGCTGCAGCTTGTCCGGGGTGATGGTGACCGGGACGTCGAAGGGGGAGCCCAAAGACTCCCCCGCCTCGTCCCGGAACTGGATGAGCAGCCGCTGCACATCCTCGTCTGGCGACATATTCTGCGGGACAGCGGGCTCAGGACCGGTGATCCGCCGGTGACGGGGGGCAGCCCCGCAGCACCCCACCCAGGCAGAGACCCTCGTGGAAGGAGCCGCTACAGCGAACCCGGCCCGGACCGTTCGCGAGATAGCGGCAGAAGCTTCACAGGGAAGCCCAGGCGGGTGAGGCGGCGCTGGAGTTTCCCCCTGCCCGCACTCCTCCTCTACCTACGGCCCCGGCCCGGTCCCGCGGCACCAGCCCCGCTCACCGCCGCCATGTGCCCGCGCGCCCCATGTGGGCCGGAAGCGGCCGCTCCGGGCCGGGAGCCGCTGTGCGCGGCGCTGCTGCCCCCTGGCGGCCGGCGGTGGGCACGGGGGGGGCGGAGCCGGGTCTAGGGTTTGAGTCTGCCCCAGCTCCTTCTTGACCAGTTTCTAAAGCGAAAAAGCAGCAAAAACAGGGAAAACAACCCAAAATAGACTATTCCAGTAAGGCCTAGGGGTAGAAAGTGAAAAGGGGGCCAGGACTGCAACCTTCTGAAAAGAAACAAACCTATTTAAAATCAAACCCCATCAAAACAGAAAATTGACACAAATTTTAATATTTATATATTTTAAATCAAAACACAATTAAATATACTATGTTTTAAGTACATGAATACTTGGGCATGAGAGAAATAAGAAGTGGTACATAGTACCAAAAACCTACACACAGCCTTTTTTTGCTTTTTATAGACAATACGGTGTGCCTCTATACAATCAAATATTGCAACAGAATAACACTTGCTAGTCAATCAAGAGATTCTGAACATTGGAGATGATTCGAGGTCTTTGAAAAGTGATTTGTTTTTTTCTCAAGAAAAAAAAAAAAAAAAAGAAAAAGTAAAATGAGAAAACCAAACCCAGAAGTGTTGTATAGGAAAAATGCAGTATAGGAAAAATGCACTGGTAACATAACAATGAGACACTGAGAACTTCTGATACCCTGAAAAATTCAGTGGAAAACAAAACAAAACCAAAAAAGGAGGTGCAGTGCAACATGGTGGCTTTTTTAACTTAAACTAAAGGTTTTATGAGTTGCAAGTGTTGAAAACATCAGGGAGAAGGCCAGAGGTCATTAAAAAACTGTTTTTCATTGTAAACCCAACATCTGGAATTAGATACTATACTGGCTGGAGGACAACAAGCTGTGGTGAATGGCAGCAATTACTTTTTTTCCTTGCTCATGGGATGGAAAGAAAATGGGGCAATCTACAGGGTGGGATCTCCTCAGCACATGGGCTGTGTGAGGCCAGGAGGGGCTGTGGAGGCTGCTCTGGGGCAGAAGCAGGGAAGCTCTGGAGGCAGGTGAGGGCTCCACCAGAAGAACTGTACTGCCCAGGCTCTGCTCCTCCTCCCCTCCCTTGCAAGTTAATGGAGTTAAGAAGTAAAATACATTTATCTTAAGAGTTGAATACGTATCTATTTCAAGTAAGGAAAACCAGAACTTGGAACTTTTTAGGTCGTTCACTGCCAGAGAAGTCACCATTTCAGGTTCACTTCTGCATGGCCAATATGGGCCACCAGCCCCATGGCCTTTCCAATTGTGTTTAAAAATTACAAGCAGTAGAACTCGAAACTCCAGCAAAACCTTCCCCTCTGCTGTGGCTTGTGTCCCATTCCAGATTTTTTTGCTTAGAAGTCTTTTTGAGTCAGGGTCAGGTCCATGTGCAGTGATCACAGTTCCTCAGCAGCACATCCATCCACAGCCTCTTCAGCTCTCTAGAGCCATTGGTAGTGTGAGTGCCACAGACAGCAGGAAAAAGTGTTCCTTCTCTCTCTGCAGGGGAGCTCCAGGATCCCTCTCATCAGTCCTTCCTTACAGACCAGGGAGATTTCAGCAATTGGAGTAACAGTGCTTTGTTTTTATTGGCTGTGTTAAAGAATCCACCAAAAGGGAAAGTTCACTCATTCTCACAGCAGAAAACCAGAATTCCTGTCCTGGAGTTTACTAAAATCATAGCTGGAAAAGGAAAAACAGGGTTAGAGTTCACTCGGCCCTCTGCAAGGCAGTGGCTCAGCAGAACATTTTGTGTTAGCAATGTTTAAGCTGCCTGTGCTTATGAGTTTGGGAGAGAAAAAACAACACAACCCTAATCCACCACACAATCAACCTCCCAGTTCCTGTAACCTGTACTTGCTTCATTGAATCCAGAGGATCTGCAGGCACCTGACAGTTCTAAATGCTGTGCTGAGTGACCTTCTAATGAAGCCAGATGAGAAGCCAAGCTATTATTAAGTGAAATCATGACACAAGTCATCACATCAGTTAAATACAACTGCTCTATTATAAAGCAAATAGTCACACAGTGGAACTACAGATCCTTCTCTTTGGGTCTAGTAACTGGGCTTTGGCACGTGTTTACCTTCAATAATTAAAAATACTGCAAGGTAATTTTTAAAGTCAGATGCCTGAAAGGCAGAAGTCCCAGATACTGGCAACTGCTGTTGTATTTCCCAGTCTGACCAGTGCATCACAACTGGGATTCTTTTTTTAAATCAGAGAACATGTGAATTGTACAACAACAAAGTCACTAAAGAGCAGCACACAGGCACTAAACCCCTAACCCACAGACAGGGCTCCTGGGTCTTTTCTAAAGCATAAACACAGCTCCCTGGGTAAACCAGTGCACCCCACACTGCTGAGTTTTGCTGGCACTTTATGGGAATGCACCAGTTCTCATTAGCACTAACCAGCAAGTGTGAACTCAAGTGAGGAATTACAGTAGCAATCCTGCAACACTAATCACCCTTTTCATTCAGTTGGTAAAGACTCAAACAGAAGCAAATTTGATGCTTGTGCAGAACCACCAGGGGTGTCTGAAGAAAATTCCTACATCATCCTACGTAGGCTCTGACAACTTCCAACCTTTGCTTCCTCACAGCACACTGTGCCAGTCTGAACAGTCACCAGTGTGGGTTTCAGAATTACTGGGAAGGTGAGAGCTCTGCTCCTCCCACAGCCTGGATACAGCCCTGAGAGGCAGCTGGACAGACAGACAGACAGACAGACAGACAGCTCCACCCCCTCACCTTCGTGACCTTCTCCGAAGGCTGTTCACACTGCGCCTGCTGCATGACGTCGTTGACAATCATCTTTGCTATCCTCCAGGCCATCTCTTCTTGAGCCTGCCACAGGAAAAAGCAACACCCCAGAATACAGACAGCTTCAAGTTCTTAAAGTAAAGCTACAGTCCCCAAAGCAGAATGCACATGCTCAGCCTGGGGGCTGCAGTTAACCTTCACACTCTGACTGGGAGTGAGGGTGTCCCCCCCTCGATGGGAGACACCCAGCCCCAAGTGCAGCACTGACTTCAGCTACCATCAGGATTTATGGCTTGATGAAGTCCCAAGAGTTACTGAAGTTTTATAGGCTTCACTGTTGGGGATTCATCTGAGCCCCCCTGAAGGGGAAAAATGCAGCCTGTGATGCACATACAGTGGTCAGTTCACAGTAAAACAACAGCACTGCCACTGCTAATTGTGGCTGTATCTTGTCTTACCATAATAAGAAAACCCTGCATTGCAGGCACATAATTAACCTTTACATGAGTGAAAGCAGCAAGCACTGGCAAAATCAAACTAGTTTCACACATGCATGCAACCAAATTATATTTAGCACAGAGTCTGACAGTTCTTGTTGGTGCAGCAGAAAGATACCCAGAGGAAAAGTCAGGATTAAGAACTTCAATTCTTCATTTCCCTCTTTTACACTGTAAAGTCACAAGGATATTATGGGAAAAGAAAAAAAAGGAAGACACACCTCATCTGTGTTTCCTTGAACCCATTTCTTCATTGCTTGTGAAAACATGGACCCTGGTGGAGACAGAAAACATCAAACCAGGTGTATTAGCAAACTCTAGGGCACAGCTCTACAGAAGCCAATTCCTTCCACCCTTCTGAAGGGTTTGCACTGCTGGAGCTCAGGACACAGAAGAGCAGCGTGGAAGACAAGGGGTCACGTGGAGCCATGGTTCATGAGACACTGACCCTGAACCATTCCTCTTTACCAGAGCTGAAAAGCAGCATTAACAGCAGATCCCAAACTGGGTGGGAAGCATGTGGAGAGCTGAATTTCTTTTTCATCTTGAGATCAAATCTTTGAAGGTTTGAGCATCAGCTCAGCTGCTGGTGGCTTTTATCCCTGCCAGGTTCCATCGACAGCTCCAACTCCCACAGGCTGCTCATACTCCCAGGAGTCCAGCTGGACCAGAAAAGCAGAATTTGGATAGGAAACTGGGACAGAGAAGGGTTTAGCCTCAGTACAGGACAATCCCCTAAGCATCTCTACTTGGCTTAATACAGATTTGGGCAGTGTCAAGAATCTTGCTTATCTGGCCTACAGTAGGATGAGAGCAGTGCTGCAGATGTTTATAGAAACAGAGAAAGAGGAAAGCAAACCTTTTGATTTTTTGACATCAGGCTCTGGCTCAGATTCTCTGATAAACTGTCCCAGGTCACTGACTCGGCCAAACGTCATCTTCCTAAAGACAGAAGTAAAAGAACCACACAGGTTACCAAGAGAACTTTAGCATCATGGAAAGCTACCAGCAAGGAAAACAGAAAAGCCCCCACAAGAAAGACTCCAGTGTCAGGGACTGGCATTTTACCAAATATCACCTCTCCCACCTCAAGTGGATACAGTGAGGAAAAATCTCCCACCCTTCTCACATGTCTGAACTCAAAGTGTATCTAAAAAATTCTTCTAGAAACCAGAAGCAGGGAAATGCTTCAATGACTCAATCCTTTCATACCAGCAGGCAGTGCTAGCAAGTGCTCTATGCTGTCCTAGGAACACATCATTAAGGAGAAAATAGTTACAGTACCTAGAGGGACAGGAGACAGGTTTGCAATAGAAAAGCAAGGTAGCTATAGAAACAAAGAATCTCTGGAGGAGATCCACAGACCAGAAGAGCTTTATCACAAAGAGCAACTTCAGAAACAGCAGACTAGCTGTACAATGTGCTGAACAACTCAAGCCTCAGCCCTTCTCTACCACAGGGGGAGGGAGGAAGCCAAGTTGCACATGACAGTACCAAAGGTGCCAGAGCTTATTCTTTTTTGTTCCAACCCCAAAGATGAACCACTTAGGTGGGTTTGAGTCAAAGAGGAATAAAAACTAGGATAATGAGAAAAAACACTTGGAAGTATTTTTCTGGCTGCCATTCTGGTCAGAGGAACATTCCCTATACATTGGTGTTCAATCACACTGTTGAAATTAAGTAACTTTCAAATGTGAAGACAGGTACTAAGATAACATCCTCTCCATGCAGGGAAACATAGTAAACACAAAACAAGGGGGAAACATGTCACTAAAAAGAATGAGATACTGAATGAGCCTTACCCTGCATATGTTCGTTGGTACAAAGATTCTGGATCCAGACTTGCAGCATCTACAATTATTGCTTCATCAAAATTTTTCAGGATTTTAATATTAGCCTTTTTGACATTGGACTACAAATAAAAATTCTAAGTATTAGTGCCCAATGAAGAGAACTAACAGCAACAAAAATATTTCAGTGCTTTTACATTTAGATAAAACTCCATGAAGTCTCTAAGTGAGCATAAAAGAACTGGGGAGCATCTACATAGCAACAAATTGCTGACCCAGTGTGACTGTTTGTAAAGAGAGGCTGATGCAGTTCCATGAACAGAGGCAGGGACTCACTGCAGGGTCAGGTCAGTGCAGGGACTGCAGGCTAAGCACAGCAAACCACTTATCTGGGAGCTGCCTCAAAAGCTGCAGCAGCTTCCCTCATCCCCCTGGCACTTGGTAAGCAATTCTCAAACACACAGTGCTTCCCCCAAACACTGGGAATAAATGTTTATAAGGTTGTGAAAAACGGCAAGGAAAAGTCAGAGCAACAGCAGGAGAGCACAAAAGCAAAGCAGCCCATTAGCAGCTGCACAGAGAGCAGGAATGTTTACAGCAGCTGCCTTGCAAACTCCTGCCCTGCTGCTCTGGGTAAGTGCTGCTCTTTATGCAAAAATATGCAGACACCCAGAGATTCTCCAGTTCAGAGGAGCAGGAATGCACAGCACACCCAGCTCTTCATTGCCTGTATCACCCAATCACCAGCAGTTCCTCCTGCTCACACCATCAAGCAGCAGGGTATTTCAAGAACACAGATTTTATTCCATGCTTTGCAACTAGGGGGGGAAATAGTCACTCCTTGCTAATGAGGAGGTTTAAAAATATTACAGGCAGGTACTACAGCTTCCAAGTTGCCTGAAACACAGCACATGGATCATGGTGGGCTAGATACTGGGGTTAATCCCGTGGTAGCTCTGCAGTGTTCAGTAAAAGCAATTCAGCAGAAGCAGGTCTTAGCTTTTCTGCTCTCAGCTGGGCTTGCAATTTGCAAGCTGACCTCATTAACAGATAAGCTAGAATCTGCTTATCCTCTCTTCTTTCACACGTGAATTAAGCAAAGCTAAAAACACAAAGGTTAAAGCCACATCTCTGACATCACTGGGATGGCTTCAGTGTCATGAGCTCCACTGCCTGTTTCTGAGACTAGACCCACAGGGGAACAGCTCTCAGAAAGCAGCACCACAAAAGGCAGTAAAGCAAGATGCTGGCCCACAACCAGGGTACCAGCAGAGCAAACACAGTGGACTCTTACCAATGACTTTGGAAGAGTAAGAGAGCCAAAAGAGTTCAACTGATAGGAGTCACAATCTCATTTCTACACAGAAGGAGCAGCCACATAGCTCTGACCATGACAAACAAGTTATTAAGATGTCCCAGCAATGGCTTTCTTTGTGCCCACCCAGCTCAACATCAAACTATATACACACAAACAAAACTCAGGTATCACCCCCCAGCTCAGAGCACCCCAGTGGCAATGCAGTGAAGTGGCAGAGCTCTTTCTGGGGAGGTTCTTTTGGCCGTTTTCTATCAGAGCAGCTTGAGGACAGTGGTAGGGAGAAGTTCACTGTGGCAAACTAGCCTGGTCAAATATTACCTGTCCTTGTTTGGTGTGTGAGCACAGAGATGCCTTAAACCCTAAAAACAAGTGGACTTTTCAAGACTCACAAGAAGATCTGGCACTTTAAAAGAACTGAGCAGACAGAATTTGCATGTAAATATTTAAATTCCATTGCATATTCACAAGGGGGGATTTTTGCCTAGAAGTTAATGACTTTGGTCATGATAAAAAAAAAGTTATTTCTAATAAAAAACGTTCTTAAATGTTATGTCACTGTCAAACACTCTGCAGTGACTATGAACAGCTGAAGAAAACCACAACTGATTCAAAGAACTAAGGTGGACTAAACGTGTCCTAGTATCAGAGAATATGATACAGGTTTTGAAGTGACAACTGGAACAGGAAGCTTCGAATGGCAGGTTCTTTCCTCACAAGGTCTGAGCTTTGATATTGACACAGAAAATAATTTGTAGCATTTCCCACAACAGAATCAAGGTGTGAAACTCCTACCTGGGAGGCAGAGCCATCCGGGGCCCCTATGGAATCACTGTCGGGGGAGCTGCCGAGGCCGTGGACACTCAGGGCAATGTTCCCTCCTGGAAATTCATCTCCTCGTACTGAATGGATGAGATCGTTCAAGTATTTGTAGTAAAGGTTGCTGGACAAGAAACCAGGTAAAAAAACCTGAGAGACAGAAGGAGGAGTCCTCTTTAATCAAGGCTGGTCTGCACAATCAGTGGAGATGTGCAGAACAGAAGGGACACAAACTTGCCAGCCCTGTGTGGATGCTCCAGGAGTGTCCACATGGAATTACATAGGAATGCTAACTACAAGATACACAAAAATAACTGTGTATTAACCAAATCCTCCTATAACAAACTGAAGTTCAGATGTTTTTGCCTCTGGAAAGGCCTGAGAACCCAATAATCTTACAGCTTTTTGTCTCTGCTGTTCAAAAATCACCTGCAGCCCCAGATCATTAGTCTCTAGTGTGCAGGTATCCCAGTGTTACACCACCAACCACACCACTGCTGGCAGACAGCAAACAACTGCTCCTGGCAGGAAGGAACATTTTCTAAATATGTATATAAGCTGTTGATAGCAGTTCACAGGGGAGGAAATTCTGTTACTTCCATTAAAATGCAATCACCCAGGACAAATATTTCACAATTAGCAAAAGCCAGTGGGTGGTATCTTTTCAAATCAGGCTGGAGCAAGAGTCTGGCAAATTTTACTAAAGCTGCTCAATTATCCAGGTAAGTAGGAAGTCAGTAGAAGAACAGAACAATCCAGAGCTGCTGAAGGGGACACTCCCCAGGCTACAGACTCTTTCAGAGCTGTCTGGCCCATTCCCAACAAGGCACCTCACCGTCTCCATGGTGGTCCACGCCTGCCTCAGGGGGGTGGTGAAGCAGTTGGGGAGAGGCCCTCCCTCCCTGCAGATGTTGGACTCAATCTCTAACCTCACCGAGTCATCGAAGCCGAGCGGGTGCGTGGCTTGAAGGGAGAAGTACCTGCAGCAGCGGACAGGGGAGCAGACAATACCAAAGGATTAGCAAAGCTCTGCGGGTGGTGAGCGTCCCCCCGCCCACCGCAGACCACGGCTAGCGCCGCAGCCACGAGATGGTGCTGCCCTCCCGAGCCTGCCCGCAGCTGTCTGCAACCGCGGGGGAAGAAAAATCCCCCTTCACACAAACTGTTTGACAAAGCCTTGCCCTGAAGACACAGATAAAAGGAGCAGAGCAGCAGGTGAGCACTGTCGAGCAGAATCTTGCACTCACAGCTCTGCAGCAGGAAACGCCCAGGAGTCTGAAGCAGCGTTTGCTCCACTAATTGCACCTCCAGCATCTGAGGTGAGGGGTGCAATGGGGAGATAAGCAATGCCAGTCAGAGCCAATTGTTTGCTTCCTCCCCAGTTATTATTTCCTACTAGGGTCAAAACTCGACAAGCTTGTGGCAATGAGTCTCACACTTCAGCTTAAGAACAAGCATTCTGGGAGCAGTTTCAATGTCCAACTTCCAGTTGCACAATTGCAAAGGTGAAGCACAAAATCAAGAAGTTGCAGTCCTGAGAGGGAAAGTCTAATATCAACAGGGATCTGGTCACTTCCTTAATAACAGGAAAATACTCTGAAATATTAAGAGCAAGCACTATTTGGCTTTCACTACGTGTCATAGCAGCTCCTACTTTACACAGGTAACAGTGTCTGAACCTCATGGTTTCTCTACAGCAATGCATCTGCTGTTAGGTTTTAATCCTTTACATTTCAAAAGAATCAAGACCTTATAAGGATCTTCTCCTCACACAGAAAGGAAAAAAATAATCCTAATTTATTGTTCACACACATCAAAAGTCATTTCAGCCCAGTGGTGCCAGATTGCACCATTATTGTTTGAAAGGGAAGAGTTCCTTCTGCAGAGCACAACAACTACAAGCACAACATTATAGCTTCAGAAACAAGTAATAGTGAACTCCCTCACTTGTCATATAAAATCATGGCATCATTCTGTGCTTCTTGCCCATCATACTGGCCTTTTTTGGCAGCAAGTTGAGACTGGAAGTTATCTGCTGCCAACCAGAACTGCAATACGTTAACTGCATCTTCCTTCTCCATGTACTGGAAGGGAAATTAAAAGAAGAGGAGAAATTAAAGAGGTTTCAGCAAGAAGCTTCTAACAAGCACAGACAATCCAATTCCTTCCCTTTTAAAACAAGAAACATAGACCATGTATTAACCATGCTAAATTATCACTGGGGCATATAAATATTCTGAATGTTCAGACTCAGCATTGCAGACAAAAAAAAATAAAGGAAAAAAAAAAAAAGGACTTTTGACAATTTGCTTCTGTATTGGAAACCAAATGTGATAATCAAATAACTGTATTTCTGTATCATACTAAAGACTGAAGGAACACTATTTTCACACGATGCTACTATGCTTAGCTTACTTTGAACTGAGCACACTGCCTCAGCTTCCCAGCTTGCTGTTTCAAACCACACTGGCTTGTCAGACTATCAGGACAAGTATTTTACTACTAACAGATGAGTCTCTAAAGGTACAAGACCCTGCAACTCCAAAAGTCTTATGTTTAACTTGCCACATTCCAATCCTCTCTATGTAAGGCTAGGGAATTAGTTGTCACCTGTAAGAATGCTTAAGGCTTTCCAAGTCACCACTTCACCTGGCATGAAGAAGATGACTATGTCAAAGCTGCAAAGCAAAGAGACACTTTGCAGCACCCACTAACTGGAGAGGATGTGAACAAATATTCTACCACAGGGTGTGTGGCTTGAATATCTGAAATAGTTCTACACATGGGCAGGAAACTGTTTAATGTGTATATTTTCTCCCAGAAAAAAAGATACACCTCATCTTTTTATTATATTTGAGGTGTCTTTATTAGATCCACCAGGGGATGAGCAGGGTTTTTTTTTTCCATTTGATAGAAAGGAATGAAAAAAAAGCAACCCCCAAAGCTCAGACTCACCTCAGAGAAGTAGAACAGGGCTGATTCACAGAACAGTATGTCAGACAGATAAACAGTCCCACTGGTCAGCACCTCAATCTGGTATTTACAGAAATGATGACTTCGCAAAAATTCACTAAAGTGCCTGCACAGAGGTGAAATGATGATCAGTTACTGAGGATCAGCAGCACTCATGCCACCTTACCAACTAATTAGTTCTTGCCCCAGAAGTCAGGTAGAAGCAAAGCAAGCAAGAACCAGAGCAGGTTTACAGACACAAGGAAGACAGAAACCTGCAGTAACAGCTGCAGCAGGTGATCAGCAGATGGATTTGGAGGCAGAGATCTGAGCAGTTGCAAAGAAATGACCATCCAGTTACATCTTTAACAGAAATACCTTTAGCAAAAGAACAATAGAGACAAGAAGCCAAACCAATCAACTTACTCTTGTTCCATTGCATTAAACACTATTGACTGTGCTGTAACAAAACAGTTAGGATCCACTTGTCCATCTTCCCCACAAATCTTTGCTGCAAAGAAAGACCAGGTTAATTTTAACATGTGCTTGGCTGAGTGAGCTGAAAGACATGAGTGATGACTAGTTACAGGAAAAAATGTGCAAAGAGAGATCTTAAAATACTGCAGAGCTGGGGGATAATATTACAGCTACAGTATTTGATTGAGACTCAGGTCTGGATTCCCTCCAGAGCCACCAGGAATTTTCACTAATTTCAGCAAAGTCTCTGCAGGTTCTTCTGGGGACACTGCACAGCACCACTGAAAGCTCAGATCCACTGACACCTGGAATGTCATCTACTGTACTCTTAAAACTGACCTCAAATTCATGAGAATAATGTATGTGGGGTGTTACAAGATGCATTTTTACAGGGAAGGAGGAAGCTCTGAAATGAGTAGGCAGTGCACACTCTTACCAACTATGTCATTTCTCATTGCTTCTGTAATAGGTATTGGTTTAGCAGCATCTGGAGAGATATATTTGGTAAAAGTACTAACTGCATCCCGCTCTATACCTGCAAGGAAAAATACACAATCAGCCTCCAAATTCCTTGGCACAGGTTTAAATCAAGGAATGATGAACAAACATCTGCCCTTCAGAAAAGCAAGTATCTAGTTATTGGTGACAGGTTTCCTTCCCAGGAAGCTTTCAGCCCACTGTGTGATACTCCACTATCAACAAGCTACACTGACTGTGTCATCTCCAGCCATGGACTGGGGAGATGGAATAAAACACTGCGGCTCTGATGTCCCTACCAGACAGCCAGCACCCTCCTCAGCTCCAGAACTAACACTTTTCTTACAAGAACAGCAGTGAAGTTCCCCATTTCTAGCTCTCATCACAGAGAATATAAAACACTTATAAAGGTACTTAAAGGAAAAACACAGTCTTAACATGAGATGCTTAAGAACAAGGACTATGCTTTACAGGTCATCTCCTGAGAGTTGAGACACTGCTCTGGAAGAGAGGGGGGAAAAAATATACTCCAAACTTTGCTGATTTCTCAAAACTAACCTGGTACCTTAAAATTCTTTCTAGAAATCATAATGCAGAGGTGACAAAAAGATAATTGTGTTTAAGCTGCTTTGGGGCTGAGGTTGTATTGTGCAGATACATGATAAAGACAGTGAGAGAAAGGGATGCAACACAAGGGAACAGTTGGGCAAACAAAAGGAACCAGTATGAAGAAAGGAGCATTTCCTTTTTGTCTGTAGACTTGCACAAATGCAGGAGGACTGAGCAGATGCAAAGCAGAGAAACAGGTTACTGGGCATGTAACTTACTACCAAAGGTAAATTATTTAAAGGTATTTTAATTATACTCTTACTTCCAGTAGCCTCTGCAGAGATGGAATCCAAATGAGAACCAATCAGTGACAAGGGGAGGAACTATATCAAATAAATGCAAGAACAAAACCAGTACAGTCCACACAAAAGTCTCTCTACATATCTCTTGTAACCATCCTTATATCATTTTACATGATTCAGGATCTTTACCTTCTGTGGAAAGTTAATTATCAATTCTCAGCCCCATCATCCAAATTGGCTGCAATTTTTATGTTGGGATGGGAGAAGAAAGAACATTGGACATTGCATGTCCATCTTAATTTAAGATATAAGAACAGAAGTAACCTACACTTATTAGGGTACATAATGATTTTGAAGCTTCTTCAGCAGCACCTTTATTTTAGGTAACCAGTCAAACAATACAATACAAACAATAAAGCCCCAAGTGGCCTTTAGCTTATACATCAGCTTCACCTTCTCCTCACAACACCACACCCCCCTTGCTCAGGGCTGGTGGGGACAGCTGAACTGGTCCCAGTCTCCCCACCTTAAGAAAGGGAACACTTTTGGCACTTACTTTTCATGAGTTTTCCTGACAAATCTTTTAGTGCAGAGGAGGGGCTGTTTCTATTTGATACTGTAAGCTTGGAAGAGTCTTGCTGCTCAGCTGAAGCACAGGGGGTCCCTGTCTCAGGTTTCCTTAGGCAGAAGACACTGGTATTGTCACTCTCCTGGCCCAAGAGCTCGTGGTTCTGGCTGTTACTAGTTCTGAAGTTCTTGTCTGAAGCCACTGGCTTGTTCCTGAGCAGACAGGCTGGGCTGGAACCCTCCAGTCTCTCCTCCAGCAACCCAGGTGGAGAAGATGACACAACGTCCTGCTGTTTGGAGGGTGACAGAGGCTCTGCCAAGGAGCTCTGCTTCACTGTGTTCAGGCTGTGGGCTCTTATTCTGGACCAGGTGGTGGAGTGGAAGCTTTCAGCCTCTAACCAGAACTTCACCAGGTGTTCCATCCGGCGCAGTTCCATGAACTGGATGAAATAAGGGAGGGCTACAGTGTCCTGCAGGACTTGTTCAAGGGTCTTTGAAAGGCTTGATTTGGTCT
>JAOEGS010003233.1:26516-38263 GCA_025447755.1 Corythornis vintsioides
GAACTGGATGAAATAAGGGAGGGCTACAGTGTCCTGCAGGACTTGTTCAAGGGTCTTTGAAAGGCTTGATTTGGTCTCTTGAGCCTGGTAATTCAGACATGATCTGCCTAAAGGAAAAAAAAAAAAATAGGGAATGACCACGTTGTACTGCAGACATGGGTATTGGACACAAATGTCCTGCAATGTAACTGGTGGAGACAGTTCAAGCATTAACTGTGGCACACAAAGGAACCTTTTTGCACAGACAGATGTACTGACCCCATTCAAAACCCTTTGAGGACAACACAGATGTCACTGTAACACCAGCTGGAATTTTTAATTACCTAATCTCTGCCTGAAAACCAAAGGATGGTGAGTGCAACGCACAAAGAACACAAAGAAATGCTGACATGATTTTAGAGCTGAGGTGGCCTTACCCAAGTCTCCAAAATGAGCAGCTTCCATGTGACTTGGCTGCTTCTTCAGGGCAGCTGTCCGACTGCTAGAGAAAGAGTCCATGTTGGCAGAGATGGCATTGATTGCCACATGGCTTGGTCCTGCAGCCTCCAGCAAGGCATGGTTTCTAGTGCTTCTTTGAGGGGAATGTACTGGTACTGGAGCTAGAATCAACACAGGAATCATTACAAGACAAAGATCCCAAGAGCAATTCTAAGCAGCCAAAGAGAGTCACTCATCACCTTACTGTGCCCTGTGCATTGACACCCTGCAAGTCATCTGTGGTCAAAGGTCTGGCAATGACCACAGAAATAAACAAGTTTACTACAGCAAGAACAAACTCACTTGCAACAGATGAGTGGTGAACACCCACCTGTATTTTCCCTACACCTGGCATCTGTGCCCAGATGAGTTTACAACTGAAATATTATTCAGGTCTTCCAGCTTCCTCAACAGCCATGGGAACAGCTTCATACTCTGCCAATAGTTCAGTTGGGTTGCAATGTTCTTGCCAATCCCTTCCCAGACCTTATGAAGGGTAAAACACTCTACAATACTCTGCACTATGAAGCTCTGTGACTTTTAACAGGAATATTTTTCCAAAGTCTTTTCTTTGCCTCTATTTGGTCTTAAGAGAAAAAAACCAGCAGTGAGGCAATCCCTCTGCTAAAGGCAGGTTCAGCCTTACCCTGCTCTGGCTATAAAGAGAACAAAGAACTTCCTCATAAAAACTCTACCAGTGAAAAGGCATCAACTGTGAATTGATGACAAAGCTGAAAAACCAAAACACACTCACAGCAGTTTCAAAAGCTCTCAGGAAACAGCCCTGGGTGAGGGTGTCAGGCAGGGACATCTCACACCCCTGAGTCTAAAATAAAGCAAGTCAGATGACTCCTTATCTCAGCACACTACCTCCCCACATGTGTGTCACTGAGGTGTCAAGAAACTTGGTTTCCATAACTTTAGTGCTGAATAATTTATTTTTATTCCCAATTTTATGACCCACGACAACAGAAAGTGACAGTTTTGCACCTGCATGTCATGACAATGAGTATCTTGGGAGTAACAGTACAGGAGAGTTAAAATGTACAAGTTCTTGCCAAGTGGTTCTCCAGCTGCAGTGTTTGGTACCAAGACACCACCCCTGCCTCTTACAAAGTGTTTGGTTATTTAGTACCAGCAATAATGGAAAAACTCCATATTTTTTTGAGGCTAGTGGATAGCAGCCAGTTGGCCAATGACAGTAACTAGGGAAAACTTGGTAGACTCTGCTCCTATAGAACCAGAGCCACACTCTTCACAACAGTTTAGGCTTCTGTAATTAGATTCAAATTCAATTCTCTCTTAGAAACATGAGGAAAAAATGTTCTACTTAATCTAAGGATCAAGCACCTGTTCCAAAACCTCCAGACAGCACTACACTGCTGACCCAACATCACAGGATCCTGCTGGTCAAACTGGGAAGAGGCTCCCTCTCCATTTGCAGCAGCTCATGACATGCAATACAATTCATTTTTACATGCATTTTTATTTGCAGGGTCACCACACTCTCCTGGTAAATTCTTCAGCTCCTCACTGGAAACTGCAGCTGCACTGAAATCATGGGGTGTGAAACTGTCTGATTTGAAAGGCAGAGCACCAAGGAGAGAAAAGCCTTTAATTTTCTCTGGCTACCCAGATAACACATTAACAAGTACAGAAACAGGATTTTGTCTGAGGGTATAAAAGTAACAGATGAGATTCACACAAACTACCTCATCTCCTTCTAGCACTGCAATAAAAACTGACAGGATAAATAATCTTGTTTTCCCACTGTTTATAAACTTCCCATCAAGATTTTTTCACCCCCTCTAACAGACTTAGCAGCAATATTTCCACATCACATGGAGCAGCATCAGAGCAGCTCCTCATTCTGACCAAGATTCAGATCCTCAGTCAAGAGCCACATCAAAGTTCCACCAGACACTGGCAGGCTCTTGTGAGAGTCAGACCCAGGGAAGCTGCATTTCCAACCCTGTCAAGTACAGCCACAGGGTGGCAGAAGCTCCAGGAGGCAGTTTGCTGTGCACAGGGAACAGCCACTCTCTGCAAGGTGACTGGAATGCACCATCACTTGGAATTAAAGTTCTCATCTGACAGAAGTGAATAACCTTCTGTACTTACAGATTCAGCAGGATGCCCAGAGAAGATTAGTTACTATAAATACCCAGAAACAGAATCAAGTTTTGGGGTTGTTTCTGTTTCAATGCACAGGTCACATCTTCCCAAGGAAATCAGCCCACTGGTTCAAACAGAACTGGCAGGTGACATTGGATATCTGGATTTATAGACAAAAGTATTGATCTTACTTTTAATTGCTTTCACATCTGTGGTTTTGTCTTGTTCTTTGCCTTTCACTGTAAAACACAAAGGAAAATGTTAATGCTATTTTGAGTGACCAATGGCATTTACCAGAGAACACACACAAAATCCCCAACTTCAGCAAGTATCAGAGGCAGAGGTAAAATATTCTATTAAAACCGAGCCCTCCTACAGAAATCTGCACACTGAGTAGCTGACAGAGGCTTACAGAGGAGCAGCACTGGTTCATTTTCAGAAGTAGATCCAAATAATCCAAGAATTAAGTGTAAAGAAAGCACACTATGTTAAAATTAACACTGAGGAGTCACTTGCTGTCTGTGAGTAAAGCAAGGCTACATTCAAGGCTTTAATAAACAGCATTAACTGGAAAGAAGGGGATAGATGTGTTCTAAGTGCAGGGAGCCAGCAGGTGCTCTCTGAACCAGCAAGGACAGAGCTAAACCCACCCCCTTCCTCCTGTCACAGAGCCCCCCAGAGCCAGCCCAGGACTCCTCGGTCATGCCGGGCACCACAGAGCTGTTCTGGAAACACTGCAAATAGCTCATTCTCTCACAAACACTATTGCTGAGCTACCATCAAATCTGAGGCAAGAAACTGATGGGGAGAAAACAGTTAAGAAGTGAGTTGTGATGGAAAAGCATTTCTTCTTCAAAATTGCTTTTTAAAGGAAGTCACTAGAGGAAGTGAATGAGGAGATCAGCCTGAGGCAAAAACAAAGGAACAGAGGGAGTTTATAAACAGGATGGCATGAGAAACAAATTAAGTGGGGATATTGAAGAACATGATCCAGTAGTGAACCCTTCCCTGGCTGCTCCAGGCTGGCAGTATTACTACAAATAGGTCATCTTTGAGCACCGACTGGAGCCCTTCCAACCCTCACCACAAATCAGAGCCCAGCACCATCAAATATTTACAGCACAAAACACCAGCAGATTACAAACAAAAAACCCGGCAAAAACAACCCAAACAACAAGCCCCCAAACCCAACAACCTCTCCTACCCTGACCTGAGCATTTTAAATATTTTACAGGGAGACTCCAGTCTCTGGTTACATAACCACCCCCCTCAGTGCGGCGCCGCCGGCAGCACCAGCGCTGCAGGGCTGGGAACTGGCAACTCAGCCTCCAGAACCCGGGTGAGCTCGTTCCCTCCCTCACAGGGGGGCTGAAGCCTCTGTGAAGAGTTGGATTCCCTTCAACCTGAGGTCTAGAGGCAGACACAGCTGTGAACAGGGAGAATCAGCAGCTCTTACATAACCGGGGCTGTGCCATAACCATGGGAAAAGCCTGCAGGCCTGGAGTGACCCGGGGACAGCAGGGACAACCTCTGGGCAGCACCAACCTTTACTGCTCCACAGTGATTCCAGCAGCTGCTTCATTGCACTGATTCCTAAGGATCACCACTGGCCAGGTGCAGCAGCAGAGTCCTCCATAAGCCTGTTTCCAGTATTGACACTGCACAGCTGTTCCTTCTGGCCAGCTAGCTGGTTCCTCCAGCTAATCAGCCCCTGCCTGATTAGCTGATCACTGCCTGCTGGTAACACAAACTCCGGGTTCATGTTCCAGACCCCTTTGTGCACAGGCTGCTTTTGTCCCATCAGCTCCAAGCAGAACAAAACTAAGAGCAGAGGACAAAAAAAAAACTCCTATGCATGGAAAGACCAAATTTGAGTGTAGTTTCACTGGAGGAATTTCTCACTTTCCCCAAACAACAGATGCCACTTGGTGTGCAGAAGGAAGCCAGAGAGGTGCTGTGGGACATCACAACCAGGGACTAAGGGTTTCTGAGAATTTCCAGTAGCAAACCCCACTCACAGAGGGGCAACACATCAAACCTACACCAGCCAGCCCCGTGACCCTGGAAGGGTTTCATCCAGCTCTGAAAACACAGAGGAATTATCAAGTTTGAAGCTTCCACATCTGCAGGTGCTCAGATAACAACACAAGAGTCCAGCAATCAGCCCCCAGCAGGACTGTCTGTGTTATTTCCACAGTGTCCCCAGAGCACAAGCAAAGTCTGGCTGTCCCAGTGTCTATTTCATAACCTGCCCTGGAGCACCCAGCTCTGGTTCCAGTTTCTCCAGCCTCAGTCTTCTAGGCATTTATGGCCTGTGCTAAAAAAAACATTTCAGGCTTGGTTTTGATTTTTCTACTTGTTTGCAGGGTTATGATCCTTGCTATGGTTTTGTTTAATGTTGGGTTTATTTTTACCCTATGATACTACCACTCAAGAGCACTGATGCTTCCACATGGCCTTGGGATGGGTGTTCTAGTCTAGAGAGTTTTCCTGTAAACCTTAATTTGTTGTTTTCTTCTGCAGTTTAAGACCTTCTCTAATAGTCAGCATCTAAAATGGATTACACAAAACATTTATGTATAACCCAGATGAACATTTACTTCTTTCCTGTCCTTAACAAGCACTTCTCCTGAGCATTTAGTTCTGTGTTTCTCTGACCAAAGAACCTTTAATCAAAGCAACACAGATGCTCAATTAGATGTTCCCTTACTTTCTTCCTGCCAAAGCTGCCACTGTTCCTGTGCTGACACACCCGGCTGGAACTTCAGCTCCAGTTTTCCTGATCAGCAAAGCAGCTGAAGTTATTCCTGAGCAGTTCTATGACAGTTTACTTTGCAAGTCAATTATTAGCATGTAAACACTCCAAGGATTACAGCACTTGCAAAACCTCCAGTGGGCTTCAAGAGCTTTCAAAACAATGAATATAAACAGGTATGTAAACACATTTCTGCCAGGACTAGTGTACCCACCTCCACAGAGAGGTTTTTTGAGCTGCTGTTTTGGCCAAGCAAACTTACAACAGGACACACTGGTTGAGAACAAAAACATCATATAATAGATTATTTATTTCTTCTTATCTTAGTCTTGCCTCCCAGGGTGTATGTTCTGGGCTTCAGTAAACTGAGAAATGCTTTAGGAAAGCATTGCAGCAGCCACTGCTGGAAGAGCAATGGTCCTGCTGCCTGAACTACAGCATTAGGAGATACCAGAACCACTTCCCCAAGAGGCCCTTCCTAAAAGGTCCCATTTTCAACAATAACCACTCAAACCACATACCGTGCAGATTGGAAGTGCTCTACACCACATTTCAGAACCAGCTGCAGCACAAGTGCCTTAAAAACATTTCACTCTCAAAGAACACTTAAGTGGTGTCCATTTGTGCTGCGGGAACACTGTAAATATTTCAGGAGTCCTAAATTTCAAACCTTAGCTTGGGCTGCATAACATCAACAAACCTATTCTAGAATAAACTGTCAATGACTTCTCTGGCTTTGATGAGGAATTCGGTAGGATCGGGGCCTTTTATCAGTGAGGGGTTTTAGCTACTGCTGTGACCTACACAGCATTATTCACAAAACCCTGTGCATCAGCACTGGGAAAACCAAATAAAGAAGCTCGAGAAGTGCGTGAGGTGCGGGACATTTTACAGCGAACCGCCCCAGCCTCCCGTTTCAGGACTGCTCTGTGCAGAGCGGTGCAAAGCCCGTGCGAGCGCTGCAGCCACAGCCGCTCCCTGAGCCGCTGCAGCCCGGGGAGGACAGAGCCTGCAGCCCCACGTTCATCACCAGCCGCGACTAGGGCTGCCCGAGGTCACCGGGGGAGCCCCGACGGCAGCCGGCACCCCGAGGCCCCGCAGTAGCGATCCCCGCACAGCCCCACCCCCCCCAAACCCCGAGGGAAGAAAAGGGGCCCCGGGGGGGTGCCGGGACTGACCGTCGTTCGCGGGGAGCCCGCTCCTCGGGGGCCGAGCTTCCTCTCGGGGCCCGATCGCCGTTCCCGAAGTGGCGGGGCCGGGGCCCAGTAGCCGCCCCTCAGCCCCGGGCCTCCCGCTCGCCGCCCCCCTACCTTTCCGCCTGAAGAAGGACATGGTGCCGGGGTGGGGGCGAGGCGACCGCCGGGGAGGGGAGGGGGGGGGGGGGGGGGCAGAAGGGGAGGGAAGGGGCGAGGGCAGCGAGCCGGGCTCCCTATGAATGAGACTCCTTCCTCCGCCCGCCGCCTCCTCTCCCTCCGCCTCTTCCTCCCGCGGAGGCGCCAGCGGCCGCCATGTTGTCAACAACCGCCCCGCTCCCTCTTCCGGGCGGCCGGAGGCCCGCGGGGGGCGATGGGATGCGGCCGCGGCCCCCGCCTCACTCAACATGGCTGCCCTGGCGTCGGGCCCGCCAGCCAATCCGCGCGGCGGGGCGGCCATCTTGGGTGAGGGCAAGAAGCGCCCGGGGGTCCCCGGCGGGGCGGGGAAATGCGCGGCGGCCATCTTTGATCAGGGCCGGAGGCGCCGGGAGGAGTGAGGCGCGGTCGCCCATCTTGGGTGAGGGCGGCAGTGCCCGGAGGAGATATTTTGGGGCTGCTCTGGCAGCTTGGGCACGTCCCGTGGGCGAAGGGTGGCAGCCGGCCACGAGGGAGCAGCACGGCAGGGCCGGCGAAGAGCCAAGGTGTCCTGCGGAGTGCCCCAGAGACCAGAATGGCCCCTTCGGCCCAGGAGCTGAGGCACAGAGGTGGCAGCCTGGCAGACATCACCTAAGTTGGAGAGCCTGTGTGGGGCTTCCCCCCGGGCTTTGACACTCCTTACTGGACAGAAGTAGCTTTCCAAACGCACCACTCAACGCAGTTCCTCCTTAACGTCTTTATTTACCATGACACTTTGGGGCTCAATCCCCAGGACCTTGTCCCGTGGGGCACAGTTAGCGTCGCACCCTGAGGGTCCCCAAACACCCCCCACAGGTGCCGTTCTCCACCGTGCCACGGGATGGAGGCAGCGTCAGCCCCCTGCAGTGTAAGTGTCCTGCTGTGGGTGCCATGAGATGATGTAATTCATGATCATTACGTAGTTTTCTGCACCATCTTTCACCCGAGTGTTCCAAAGCTCTTTGCAAGCCCTCAGTAATGAAGACTGCTCAGTGGTAGGTGGTGTAAGAGGTTCTGGGGATCTCCTCAGGGCTGAGATGGAGCCTCCTCTTGAGCAGGGTGCAGCAGCTGCTCGACACCCTGTAGCAACAGCATTTGCTCTGTTGATAGGATTCCTGTTAACTGATGCTCTGTGGTATGCTCTGTACAGGTGCCCAGAGGCTGGTTGGAAGATAATGAACTGAAAGATTACATATGGTTTTGGTGTAAGGAACTGAATTATTGAACTGGCACATAACCAAAGAGGCTGCTCATAGACTAAAACATTCAGAAGGTGAGGAAATGGGAAAGAACAGAATGAATCATTTAGGGAACATTAACATCTTCTGTCAAAAAGTCCTTTACAAACAGGATAACTGACAGGATAAAGACAGCCTGAATACAGCCAGTCTGATCCTCCAGAATACTGCAACACAGATTTTATTTCCATGTAACTGTGGTTAAAGGGTCTGGGTTTGCAGATCCAGCTTTAAGTTTTCATTTATATGTTGGGGCTGAAGCAGGACACCATATATTGCAGAGTCCTGCTCTGCCAGGCTGCCTAAGTTGCAGTTGGTGTTAAAATTCCCACGAAAATCTCTGTTCTGGACCCTCTTTCTGACCTTACACATGGGTTTTTTTCACCAAGCCCATGGTTCCCACCTGATGCTCCTCCAGCTGGGCAGCAGCAGAAGTTCCTTTTTTTCCAAAAACCTCATCCAGCCTGTCAAAGTCTTTGGGATAATTATCTTTGCATCAGATTCTAGATAATTGATGAAACTTTAAGCTACAAGTACATTTGGCATGAATTACATTTCCTGGACTGAAATTTCCTCCCCTTTTTGGGAATGTGCAGAGGGGCTGAAGCTCCAATCAACAGTTAGTTGCTCAGCCTTGGACCCTGGAGGTCTGAGCTGGAAGCACAAATAAAATAACATCAGGTTCTGGAGATTTTAACAGAACATGACAGCTTAATTAACTGAGCAATCAGTTGAAATATGACTTCAGGACATAGGTTGGTCAACATCAGAGAAGCTGGAGAACACCTCCTTAAATTAAAATATTAAAAGGAAAAAAAAAAAGCCTCAGTGCCCAGTGAATTTTCCCTCTCCATAGCTAGAAAAATAAACAAACTTCAATAGTTGAAAAGATCTAAATGGGATGTTTTGGAATAGACAGAATTAATAAAGCAGAAGGAGGCTCTGTGGAGAGCCTCTTTGAGTCAGAGAATTAATCACAGGGAGCTGCTCTGCTCAGTTGCAGCACTCAGAGAAACACCCATGTTCCAGGCTGGTGCCATTTCCCCCACCTCTGGAACAGCCCGTTTGTCTCCAGGGATTTACAGGGTGTTGGGATTCTTTCTGTCTCAGACACACTTCTTGCTGCTTGGGGAATGCAAATAATAAAAACTATACAACTTTGGGGCTTTAACAGCCTGGAGCTCCCTCTGGAAACAGTGTTCAAAACATGTAAGGAATGGAGGATGGCTCTGTACCCAGGACAAGCTGAAAATCCCTGCAAACATTCCATGAGCTTTGTTAAAATAGTGCAGGCTGTTGCTGCAAGGGGAATCAGCCATCAGATGAACTTGCAAAATAAGAGATAGAGACACTGACCACTGAGAACTGAAGAACTGGGGTGGAGGTGAGTGGGAAAGCTGCAGCATGTGCCCATAATGGTGCACAGCAGGGTGCTGGGGAAGCAGCAAAACGAAGGTGCAAGGATCCCATCACAGTGGGGTGCCCCTAAACTCTGACTGCAGCAGGTTCAGTTATGGGCTTGGGTTTTCTCTCTCTTTTTTTGTGATGGGAAAACAAGTGGCTGCTTGCACACAGAGCTCCCTGCAGGGCTGGATGTGGCTGACCTCAGCCCATTAGCCCCAGTGGGAATGGGAGGGTTGCTTCTGGTTTCCCAGCTCTGCTGAGGATTTCAAAGGGAATTATCCCACGTTGCAGCCTGGCAAAAAAAAAAACCAACTTATTTGATGAAAACATGGTGATCTCTACTTGTCTCCTTCCACTGAGCACATGCCCAGGGATGAAGGTTTGTTGCTGTGTGCGGGGCAGTTGGGCACAAGTGAGGGGTGGGGGTTTCTGTCTGACTCCCAGGGGGTCAGTGGGTGGGTTAAGGCCTGATCCTTGAGCTGTAACACAGAATAAAATGGGGGTGGGGGAAGCCTCAGTCCCAGCAGAAAGAACTGCAGCAGTGCCTGCTGCTGCCAGTCCTGGGCACCTGATCTCTGGGGAAGGAGCACCAAGCAAGAGCATGGACATGGGAGACAGAAAAGCTCTCCAAGTGGCCTCCTCAGACCTTCCCCAGCCCTGACCCTGCTGCAGGCTGCTCCTCCAGCCTTTTCCCTGGTACTTTAGTGTCACTCTGGAATCACTGATTTCCTGAAAACAACTCAAATCATTCCTACCTCCAGTCTGTCCAGGTAGTATTGCCAGCACTGCATGGGACTCACCTCAGGTGACCTGTCTCCAATTCAGTGTTCTTCCCAAATTCCTAGACATCTATGGTATCAATAATACTTGAATAAAGCCAAGTTAAAATCCAACCAACAGGCCAACACCAAACTAGTTTCAAACCATTTTCTGTGTTTCTCCATTTTTGCTTTCCCCCCTTTTTGTTATTTTCATGCCTCAAAGAGTATGAGAAGTGATGCAGCACACGAGAGAAGTTGGGTGTTTCTACAAACCATGGATACAGGGAAAGACAAGGCTGAGTGTGATTTTGTCCCTTCATAACTTCCCTGGAAGTTACAGGACTAACAAACACACAGGACATTTTTAAAGGCAAGGAACAGGCAGATCCCCGCCCGGAGCTCCAGCGCTTCCCCCCGACACCGCCTCACTTTATCCCCGACGTTCTGGCCGGGAATTCAGCTGTAAACTGCAAATTATCTGCCTATCGCTTCCCTCCTGGAGCAGCCCCTCGGGGAGGGAGCCCCCAGCTCCTGCCCGCCAGCAGTGTGAGCGCAGACCAGGAGAGGGTGCCAAGCCCCCGGCTTCTGCGCTGCCGGCGTCTGCAGGGACTCGAGCGGGCGAGCCCGGCTCCGGCAGCGCCCGAAACCTCCGAGGGCTGCGTGGAGGCACCAACCACCGCACCCCGCATCTGGAGGGAAAGCTCTTTTATTGACTAAAAGCTGCCCAAACACCTTCAACTCTGTTTCAGCGGCAGCAGCGCTGAGAGCCTGAAACCCGCCTGAGGACATTAGGGCAGGATAGATTTTTTTGGTTGTATTTTTCAAAGGTTCTGTCTCTTTTTGGCTTGCGGCTGGTGGCCGTTGGTACCACTCTGGGGACACAGCTGAGCTTCTGGAGACGGAGAAAACCCCTCAAAGTCTGTGAGGCACAAGCATAACAGATCAATTTATGCAGCAAAGCGACCGGGAGGTTTAGCGGGAATAAAAACCTGTCTGATCGGTGAAGTTTCAGGAGAACTGCTATAAAAATTCCCTCTTTACTGGGAGGCGCCGCTTTGATACCCAACGTAAGCCCCAGTGCCCGGGCAGCCGCCCTGCCGCGCTCCCCGCTCCGCCTGTAACACTTCGGCGAAACCTACGGGATTAAAGGAGAAAATTCGTATTGCTCAAGCGAGCAGATGCCGTGGAAGAAATCTCCTGGAGAGGGACCGTGGATCCCCCCCCTCCGGGTGGATCCCTGGGCTGTGGGTGCCTTTTAAAATCCACCCCCGGTGACACCCAGGCTGCGGGAAACTCCCCGCAGCCCCCGCGCGTGTCCCTGCCCGTGGGAGCCGCAGCATCGCCGCTTAAAGATATTAACAGCGGGAATGAAATGACTCTTTAGGGGCCGCTCCGCGGGGAAACCGGCGTCAAAGACCCCAAAACGTGCGCGCAGGTGAGGGGGGCCCCGCTCCTCCGCCACCCTCCACCCCTCCCCGCCCGTCGCGGGTGTCGCAACCGCGCCCGACCTCAGCCGCGCCCCCGGGAAGAAGGGGAGGGGTGGGGGGCGGCGCGCAGGCAGCGCGCAGGCAGCGCGCAGAGAGCGCGCAGGGGCGCGGGCAGCGCTGCCGGCCCCGCGCCCGGCCCCGCC
>JAOEGS010003234.1:7635-20929 GCA_025447755.1 Corythornis vintsioides
AGAAAAGAAAAAAATTAAAAGATGGGAGAAAGAAAGAATAGTTATAAACAATTTACTATTTCCTTTCCGTCAGGAGATTATATATATTTGAAAGCTTATCTGTTTTCTCAAGCTCCCACATCAAGACTGAGACCTAGAGACAAAATTATTTTGAGAGGAGAAAAACCATCAACTGCAACTAAAAAGGAATAAAGGATCCTGCTGAGAGCAGTAGGATTCCTTTTTTAATTTGCCATGAATTTAGAAATAAAGCTGTTTTACTTTTTACACGGCTATGTTTTCCCGTGGGCAGCTCATCCCAAAGAAGTGGACAAAAATCCTCCAGGTGCTACATTCCTCCTGTTTTCCCAGAAAACTCCCTTCTGCCCTTCCTCCTAGTAATACTGTCTCCTCCACCTTGTTATTTTGAAAAGACATTCAAACACAAAGATGAATTAGAGCTTTGCCAACAACACGTAGCAAAAGCTCACATCACTGGTGATTTTTTTTTAATCTTTAATTTGACACGTGTTGTGCTTGAATGGACCAAGGTTTTGCTGTGCAGGATGCTGCTCTACCCCAGCAAGGGGATGTGCCACAATTTGATGGTATAGTATGAGAAAAATCTTTTCTCCTTGCACCCCAAAGAACCATTCCAGGAGATCCAGGGTACCATAGTGAGGTAAGAGTGGTAGTGATATATCCTCATGGACACCAGCCTCTAGAGCAGTCCTGGGCTTTTCTCTAAGGGATGTTGCCAATCACGCTGCATCCTGCCAAATTATATGTTGATTTTGCAATACAGACTAATTTCCACCTGAGATTACTAAGAGCCTAGGAAATACATGTTTTCAGCTCCAGCAATGGATGGGCTGTAACCCCAAAATTAAAGCCTCTAAACCTGGGGGAAGCTCCAACGTAGACCTTGAACAGAAGTTCTGTGGCTCAGCATCGAAACCAAGGAGAGGATTTAAATCCCTACTTCCCGGGGTGAAAACGCAGGAGACTAATTCACAGAGTCACTTGACTTCTTTATAATATTGATCTTTTCCTGCAGCTAACAAAGAGAAAATTGTCTAAATGCTACAGTACATCTAGACAGAAACACACGGATCATAAAATAACACAGACACTTTACAACAATACCAGGGCTCTCCATGGAGCTGCCTCAATTTCTCCTCTTTACCAAGAAATCAGAGTTTTGGTAATTTTTATCACAGATACATCATCATGTCATGTATAGATGTATGCTGAACTACAATACAGAAATACAAACGTTCAAAGATAATTAAAAACATGATGTGAAAGACTGAGTTTGTATCTTTGCCTTTTTAAGACAATCACTTAATTTTTTTCCAAAGAGCTAAATATTCCTGACTTTACTGGGCCAGGGTCATTAAGCAAGAGGGTAAACTACAATAATAAAATTATCAACAGAGCTTTTGACAAGCAGTCATGTGCTTGTAAATGAAATTTATTTAGGTGCCACTCAAAACATAGTAATTAAGAGGTACAGAATGTATTACCAGATGGTTCCTGTTTAGTATCTATTTCCTTTAAAGAACAAGGTGATTAGAGAGAGCACTAACTTGTAACTGAGCACCAAACACCCCACAGGCCTGATCCAGCCCCTGTTGGAGTCAATTAAAAACTCCACTTGACTTTCACACCAGGAAAATCAGGTCCACTAACTATTTCCACAAATCCAGTATTTGGTTGGTTGGTTTCGTCCCTGTGAAACTTCTTGGCATTTTGGCAAGTAACTAACACATCTATCTGTGAGATTATATTGGCTGTTCAGAACAGGAACATATTTATCATTCTTAAATACATCTAATTTAGACCTTTAATCACTCTCCTACATTGGAATAATTAAAAGGTAGCACTAAGCACTAAAAAGGGCCTTTCAGTTTCAAGCACAACATAGAAGTGTAGATATCCCCTTGAACATCAGTGATTCGGGGAAAAGAGACCTTTTCTATAGATGAAATAAACTCCATCAGCCAAAGTGAGACTTTGTTGTCCTGTTCTTTTCTTCCCTTTTACACATAATCTCCATTAAAAATTATTTAGGTCTATGATGTCACAAATATTCTGATTTTTAATTCACAGTACTGGGATTTCCAAAGTGATATGAAATACTTTTGGAGAGAGAGAGAAAAAAAAAATAAAATGTTAAACATGCACTGGGAAAACATCTTTAAACAGAAAATATGTTCCAAAGGAAAATGGAAAACCTTTTCAGCAGAACAATTTATTGGATTGCAGTTAACCGGAGGAGGTCACTCAGCCCTTGCTTGTCTGAGTAATCCCACTGAAGCCCTTGGCACTTCTCATATAAACCAAAACTGAACATTCAGTGCAAAAAAAAAAACGCCCAGCCTTGCAAGGGGCTTAAGAAACCCATCAGCCCCGTGCTTAACTCGAGGCATGCAAATAGAACTGCCCTCACTTCAGTGGAACCACAGGGATGTTTGAAGTTAAGCACTTATTTGAACACCTCGCACCACCAGCCCCTGCACTTCCTGATGGAGAGAGCATGTTTTCCTCTGGTTTCAAAGAGAGGAGTATCAGAGAGACATCCTCAAAGTTCTGTCTTCTGCCATCTCTAGAATTGCCTACATGGGAGCACATGCACTCGCAGCAGATTTCTACAGTTGGTAGCACAACTTCTGTCTAATCTACTTTTTTACTGATTTAGTTTCACTCACAGCACAACCCTTGAAATGTAAATGTTAGCATAAGGATTGGAATTTCCCTCCTATACACAATGTGGTGGATGCATCATGCCTGGAACCATCTCAGGTGAGGCTGGACAGAGCTCTGAGCAACCTGCTCTGGTTGCAGATGTCCCTGCTCCCTGCAGGGGGGTTGGATCAGATGAACTTTAAAGGTCCCTATTAAGCCAAACCATTCAGTGATTCTATGATGTTATATTGGCTGCTCCTCCAGCACACCCCTGTGGGGAGCTGAGTGCTGCTGCATCCTGGTACTCACAGCAGGGAGCTCCCTGGCACCCTTCAGCCACACACTACACATGATTTATTTATTTTACTGCATATAGCATAAAATTATAGAACTATAAAATGGTTTGAATTGTAAGGAACCTTAAAGACCATGCAGTTCCAAGCCCTCTGCCATGGGCAGGGACACCTCCCACTAGACCAGGTTGCTCAAAGCACTGCCCAACGTGGTCTTGAACACCTTTATGATGGGGCATCCACAACTTCCCTCAGCAACCTGTTCCAGATGAAGATAAAGTACAAGTAGTAAATACTTCTATAAAGTACAAGTAATGAAAAAATACATAGGTGCATTTGTATACACATAGAAGAGGCAACCTTTGGTCTTAATTACTTCAATCCATGAACTAGGTCATGCAGAACCCGTTTTTAATTTCTATACATTCCCTTATACTGAGATAAAATACAGCAGGTTTTGGAGAATGTGTCCTGTGCAGTGTTTTAAGTCCCAGCAATTTTCAATTAGTTGTCCTCATTCCATCAAACTAAATTTAGTCCAGGCATATCAGTTGTGAGTTGTAAACTTTCTTCTTTTTCATCAAATGAACCACATCACGTAATAACGTCTTTTTTCTCTTAGAGAAACAGAACTGTCCTAGGAATTTAAATTTTCCAAAGGCAGTTTTGATCTAGAGTAGCTTCCTTATTTATTTGTCAGAATAATACCAGGAGTCCTGCCCCGTACCACACATAGAAACAGCAGAATTTTATGATGCAGAGCATAGGTGAGGACGAGTTAAGAAACCACCCACAAAGTCAACCACAACCAAATATTTGGCATATTTAGGGATCAATTTTACCAGCTCGCTATCACACCAGCCTGCATTTGTAATTAACTAAAGCCAATAATGAGGATAGCTTTCAACACTTGCCCTGTATCGAACAGGAAGCCCAGGATTGCTTTTCTCCACACCAAACACCACCAGGAGCATTGAAAACAGGGGTGTTTCTTTTTGTTCTGAACCAGCACAAACTTTCATTTCAAACGAAACGACCCTCTCTGTATTCCAAGCACCTTTCTTTTTTTTTTTTTTCCCTTCCTCTGACACCTTTTAATGACAATAATTTTGTAAATTGTCAATACATAATCATATCAGCCCGTGCCTGCTTTTCAATCGGCACCTCCAGCTTGCATTAATTAACCAGCCTGCCCGACACCCGGATCGTCTTCGTAAACAAACAAAGTGAGATTTGTCAGAAGGCACCGTGTGAACTCTTTTCTGGAAATCAGTTATTAAGCTGCAGGTTTCTGTTTCATTTGCCTGCCTTTCACTTTAAAGCAAGCAGCAGCCACTGAGAACACAATAATGAAAGAGGTCATGGAGCACCAGTTGTGCATGAAAGATGCGAAAATTTACTGCAAATGAGACAAGAGCAGTAAATTCATTTTTATTCAAATTACTGTCATCATACATTACCACTTCTCCTGTAAACATTGTGCTTCAGACAGTGTGACAGCATATTATTATTTGCGAGATTATACTATTATTAAGCTATTAACATGTCACCTCCTGCTTGAAACAATGACTCAGCTTGGTACTGCATAATAGGACAAGTTAGGGAGACAAGGCGAGGTGACTGAGAGGTTAGTTGTAAGAAGGGAGGCCATGCATAGAGTGACAGCTGGCACTTAAAGGCTAACATTTATTCAAAAGAGCCCACATAATGAGGATGTGATTCACTTTTATTTACATACCGTACTCGCCCGCTTTCCATACACTCATTCTTTTCCTTTCTGTCCACGTGAGACACCCCTCAGCTCTTGCGACGAGTGCACAGGAGGCATCTTTCCCTCAAGTCAGCGAGCAAAGTTCTAGATGCCCAACATCATGAGGGGGTCACAGCTATGGCTCACACAGAGAAAAGTTGGTGAGTGAAGTTCTGGGCCCAGCAGATGCCAAGTATCACATCAGGGTGACAGCCACAGTTACACCAAGAGAAATTAGTGAGTGAAGTTCTGGGCCTGGCAGATGCCCAGTATCACACTGGGGCGATGGGCACAGCTCACACTGGTAGACTGACAGCATTTGCACGACCTTTTGCTTACATTCCAACTGTACATTGTCCTACAGGTTTTATCACCGTGGTTGCTAGCAGCTAAAATTACATAAAATCATTATGTTAAATGTTAAAATCATATATTAAAATTACATAAAATCAAAATTTATCAATAGAATCATTAAGGTTGGAAATGACCTTCAAGATCATCAAGTCCAACCAAATATTATCAGGACTGCTAAACCATGTCCTGAAGTAAAAAACATGTCCTAGTTTCTTCAAAGGATTCCAGTGCAAAGTCACAGCACAAAGTTGCTGTGACGTGGATGGTTTTACTGCCTTGGTACTACTGCTGTCACCCATACAGCCCAGCAGCAAGGTCGTGCCCCTGCACTGCCCTTCTTCCTGAGTTTTACAGGAGTTTGGCAGCCACGTTGGCTCCCTCTCAGTGCTGCTCCAGTCCTTCACACATTTAAAGCTCTTCTTTTGCAGCCCTAAATGACAAGATCAGCTACTCAACCTTGCACTCTGCTTTATTTCCTTTCCACTCGGATTTGCCCTCCTTTCCTGACCTGTTCTTGATGAAGTTGAAACCTGTTTATGTAAATATTCCTTTTGAGCCTTTGCAGCAATCAAGAGGGGGGTGGGGAGGTTGGGGGTGGTGAATAGTGTCATTTTGTGAAACCAAGTAAACACTGAGCTTTGTTCTAAATTAGTTGTGGAAGTGCCTCATGAAATAGAACAAACAGAGAGAGACATCAGTGAGTTACTAATGATCCCTTGTCAGGCTCATGCAGAAGCCACAAATGCATAAGGTTTTAAAGCCCCCAAGGTTCAGGTTCCCACGTGTGGGATACAATGAAAGCCACAATGTGAATGATGTTTCCTAAGCACAGCCCGTGTGAGTATCATTTTAATACTGTCCCAGGCTGAAGGAAGGAAATTTTGGTGTCTTGAAAGCTAAGGCAATGGGTACTGGTTTGTTAGAAACATAGAATCATTTTGGCTGGAAGAGACCTTTTTAAGATCTGGTCCACCCATTCTCCCAGCACTTCCAGGGCACCACTGCCCCATGGCCCTCAGCACCACAGCTCCATGGCTTGGAAACCCTTCCAGGGGTCATGGGGACTGTTTCTAACTAAAAGTAAGATATAGAGAGTGGCCTCACATCAGAGTGGTGGCCTCAAATATCAACTCCCTGAAATGAGTAAAACCTCCTCTTACCCTGTCTTGTACATCTCGTTCCATGAATTCTTCTGTATCACACCAGCACTGTTGAAATCACTCCAAACCCTAAAACACAAGCTCAAACTCTGACCCTATTATTGCAGAACATCTTGTGAGGTGCCCTCCCAGACTGCAGAGCTTCAGGAGTTCCTCATCCCTGGAAATTGCACGGATTAAAGCCATAATAATGAAAACAGCCTAACATGGAAATTGAGACAGTCTGAGCTTGGTGTGCCTCATGTTTCCTGTTTCCAGGGTGTTTCCATCAAACTAGCCTGGATGAGGCTGTTGGGATCTTCCCTTTCAGGCCCTTTCTGGTGCAGATATTGTCTCCTCTAATCCCCTGTCATCAGGCTCTGCTTTAAGAGCCGTTAGTGGTTTTTCACATCATTACCCACATATGGAGTCTGCTCCACAGCCTCCCTCCTTTGATATCAGAAACCTTCTCCTAAATACCTGTAGGTGCAGGTAGCTGGGGCCTGTATGTTGTTGGAGCCAACTTTATATATACCAAAGTCTTTTTTTTCCCCCTCTCTTACTTCAGCACAATAATCATGTAATTTAGCATCAGTAGTCTACGATTTCACCTCTCACTTCCCATAAACAAGAGGTTTTCTTTTAATAAACATGCATTTATTTGTCAACACAGTTTTCCCTTTGGTAACATCATCCTCATCCATCAGCTGTTTTTTTTCAGCCTGCCTTGACATGCTTTGTCTTTCTTTGCTATGGACTATCCTGAACTGTCAGGATCTCCTGACCCTGCTGGTGAAAACGTCCTCGATCCCACAGATCAGCTCTCCTGGCTCCTTTGTGGACATGTCCTGGTCAGCAATTACTGCATTTTATCACACCAGCAGGACTGGTATTGACCTGCTTGTTATTTTAGGAGAATAAAGTACTCTGCAAGGTCGTTCACAGAATTCAAAACAGTCCAGTGAAGTTGGAAGCCAGAGGCTTTGTGATGTTGCCTTTCATTATTACCCATTTCTTTTGGAGCCATTTGCCCTGTGTGGTAATGTCCTTGTCCTCTTACCATCTCATGTTTATTAAAACAAAAAAATCAGACCCAAGGACCTTTAGGCTTGACTCTTAAAATTGTAACGAGACCCATGGATGGAAACTACTTTGAATTTGCTGAATGTACACAAACTAGCACTACCTTATCCAGCTACTTGCTCCAGTAGCTAAAGAGCAGCTCAGGGGACTGACTTGTGGTGTCAGTTTAAAAAAATCTTAACTATAAGAGATATAAGGACCCCTGCTTCCCATCAACATGAATAAAGTTGGACAAAAGTCAGAATAAGAAAGAGTTTCTGTGGTTTTTAATCTGGCCAGTAATCACTGCTCTTAGGCACCGCAGCCCAGTGCACTAACAAAAGATCAGCACAGGAACCATTAAACACTGAATTTTCCCAGTGCACTGCAAATGCACATATAAACACTGAGTAACCTTAGGCTTAATCAGGGTTCAAAACGTAGTTAAGCACCTCTTAAAACACTTTTTTGTTTATGCTGTTGCAGCTTAGACTTGCATTTCCTTGCATGGTATCAGCCACGTTCGTACGCTTAATTTTTAACCAGGACTGAACAAGAGTGCAAAAATTGCTCTTAAATAGAAATCAGTGTTATTCTAAGAACACATAAAATTCACAAGGGAAAAAATAAAAAACAAAAAAACAAAAAAAACCAAGAACAAAACCAAAACAATTTGCATATATAAAATCAGTGCAAAAACTGAAACTATTCTGCATTTCCCCAAGTGTAGGCGTAGATTATTTAGGCTGCAAGAGCAGTAGAATCTCATGTCCTTCACACTCCCAGCATAACAGCTCACTGCAATGCTTGTCCCCACACTGAATAATACTGTGCTGCAAATGTCCAAACTCAAAATACATTTAAATCTATGCAGCAATAAAAAATATTAATAGTAATAATAAATAATAAAATGAATGCAGGTAGCAGCTCAGGTGCAGATATCAGCAGTGTGCCAGCCAACAAAGGAATGGTCATTTTGGGCTGTGATGGTAAATATTTGAACTGATTTATCTAAGAAGGAGATGGTTTGGTGAGGCCAAATCAGACCAATCTCCCTTCCCTACACCCATCCATGTGTCTGTACATGCAGCAACCACACACAGCATTCCTTCACCTACTCAAAGCAATGACTATAAGATTAATTATTTGGGGGTTTGATGTTTATTTTTTTATCTATAAGAATACCCTCAAACCCCTCTTTTCTGTGCTGTTCTCCCACAGAGAGGTGACAGGGGATTTTTCTGCTCCCTCTCTTGCCACCACACAGATCCCACTCCTCAGGACTGGGAAGCCCATTAAAAGCTGCTGAAGGGGAGTCACCAAACCCACCGCCACCCGCTCTGACGGGGGGCGAATCTCATGTGTTCACCACTGATTAGACTACATTATTTCTATTATCCTATTGGGCTTCACACCAGGAATAGAGGCACTTGCCCTTATTTGAAACTAGCAGACACCAGGAGAATTTGCTGATTGCTAATGAGAAAGCTAAGGTTTTGTTGATATCATCTGGGACGTTCTTGCTGTGGTCTGCTATTAAGATCTGGAGCTCTACATAACACACCATATTAAGCAGGCAGTGACTTTATTATGGGATCAGTATAACTTTTCATGTCTGGTGTAGTCCTAAAGCCTAGGCTAAAACACCTTTTTCCAGAATATGAAACATAATATCTTGGTGCTAGCTGCATTATTTAAAAAGGGGCAATGTGGTTCATAACTTTACATTTATTGCATACTTTTAAGCCACTTGACCCATATAAATATTACTATAGAGTTGCCCTCAGTTATTAAATTCTTATTGCTTATAAAAAGGGCAGCAGGAAGTATATAATCCATAGACTAAGGTGTGTTTTTTTTAAGGGGGAGTGGGAAGAATAAAAAAAAAAAAAAAAGAGGAAGGCTGGAAACAAATGTGTTTTGATCCTGTCCATAGCCTTGAAGTTCATACATTTTCTGGCTTAAAGCAAAAGTCTGTTTATTTAAACTTCAAGAATTAGGCACTAGCATAGCAAGTAGTTCCCTACCTTCTTGAAGTCGAACTGGAAACCCCACCTCTTAAAAGAAATTGTTTGCAGAAACTTTTCAGTCTTCATTACAGTCGAGGCCAGGTAAAAGAAAAAAAAAAAAAAAAAAACGGGACCCGAGTGTTTGCTGTGGTTCCCACGTGGCTCAGGCTATCCAAGAAAAACAAAAACAAAAACCAAACAAAGCACTGTTTTTAGGGCTATTTTGATATGCTTCTCATGGGCTGGTGTGGTCCCTCCTCCGGGCTGCACACTTCAGCTCTGTTTTGCACTCTCGTGCACGCTCGCACACGTGTGCCTGGCTGACAGCGAGGACAACACATTAACATAGGTAATTTTACTTCAGAGTTGCTTGGGGCAGAACCTCTAGACCTAGAGGTTACTGCTGTCAAAGGAGGACCTTTTTCTTCCTGTCACTTCTTTCAGAGATGAAGGGAAAGATTTCCCTTAGCCTACAGCATTTAGCGTGCAAACGCTCCACCACAACATTTTGAAACTATAGAAATCATGAAACCAGCCTGTGACCTTCCATTTCAGTGACAGTACAGGAATCCCTTGAGCAGCAGAGGCATCCTCTGATATTTGGAAAAGTGTCATGTTTTCTTTACAGAGAAAACTGTCATATTGTTGTTGGCATAAAATACAACACTTCCTGGAGTTGTGATTTCCTTGTTTGCTACAAAATGTCACCTGGGCAACTGACATGTTTTTGTTTTGCTTAGAGCAACTTCCCACTTATGATATTCAAATCGAGTTGATATTGATACCTTAAGCTGTGCTGAAAGGAGCAGCAATTACAGACATCTGAAATTCCTCCAGAAAAAGGCAGTTTAGCTAAAAGATGGGGACCCTCATGACAATGGCAATCCGGCTGCAAGTTAAACACAGCCCTTATATAATTTGCAACCTATTGATGTGCCATGTGGTAATTCACCAGCAGGAAAAAAAAAAAAAAGTCTGGGGAAGAAACAGGCTCAGATAAATGAGATGCTTCCCCAAAATAAGCAACTGAGTGCTCACTGGAAAAAAAGGGGAAAAAAAAGGAAAAACAAAATGCTCAGCCTGAAGCAATAAGTAGAGCTGACTAGAAAAGTATGGGGTTTTTAAATCATCTCTGCACTTACATCTTAAAACACAAAAGGATTTAAACCTTAGGCAGCACAACCTTATTATAGCATTGTTTTTTGGGGGATGACTTTAACCTCTGGGTCAGTAGGATTTAAATGCCAGAGTTCTTTTTTGACATTAAATAAATTAATAACAATTAATTTTGAATACTGCAAGTAGCAACTTTGAAATTATGGGTGCTGAGAGATGGCACTTCTTTTTGCACAGTTAAAGAGCTGAAGGGAAGAAAATCATATTTACCTTTTAAAAACATCCAAACGGTTTCAAACCAAGAAAAAAAAAAATTAACTCTTTACTTACACTGTGCTGCCATAGTTAGAAAAGTTAAATCTCCACCTTAAATCACACAACCTGAAGCAGCAGGTGATCTTCAGAGTATATTTCACAAAAGGAGCAGGATGGGTGCTAGAATATTCAATGCTTATTTCACATTTTCTGTGAGGCTTTCCCTGCTAAAGATGTCCTAATGGAAAAAAAAGAAAAAAAGTGTTCACCTTTGATCTGGGCAAAGGAAAGAGGGCTGTGTTTATTGCTTGCTAGTAAGTAGTTAATGATACCAATTTTGATGTGTGGGTGTAAAATGTAAACAAAGTTAAGTAGACACATGGATCTCTGTATGTCTAGATATGTTTATCTCTAAGTATTACAGAGATTTTCTCTGTATGAGCTCTGGGTGAAGCTACACAGATGCAGAAACAGAATAATTACTTCTCAATAGAAAGGAAAAAAATCCTTTTTAAGGCAAATAGAACCTATTGTGTTTGAAGTTCTAACAGAAAAAAAAAAAGATTAAAAAAAAAAGATCCTAAAATTACATCCATTTAGCAGATACCCTACTTCATTTAGGAACTCTTGTCTTTTAAATGAACAAGCAATTTATTTTTTTTTTAACACATTCACATGTTTTGTAAAATATGTCAAACAAACTAAGGAGAAGGTCTCCTAATTACTCATCAAACAGACTCCAGTCAGCGGGGAATGCAGCTGGAGTGATATGCTGCACTAATGTTAGGGCAGACCCGAAATATTTCCTCGTGGAAAATAACAACAGCAGCAGCAGCAGCAGCAACAAACACCCCGCTCAGCAGCGCCTGCGGGCTCGATCCTGCCAGGACGGACGCGTGTGCCGGGCGCTGAGCGCATGAGCAGCCCGGGCATCGCTGGGAGGTCAGCGGGGGGCTGAAATGGAACCATACACACCAGCTTTTGGCTGGGAAAAAAAAGCCCTTTCTGTGTCTTTTCTCTTTTTTTTTTTTTTTAAGCCACGGACGGGACGTTGGAGCTGTGTTGTTTAGTATGCGAGTGATGAACAAAGTTTCACGTTCAGGCAGAGTCTGTTTTGTTGCTGCGTTTGGTTTTGTTTTTTCTTCATAAGTATCTACCACAACAAGGCTAATTAGAAAATATGCAGAATTGCTTCCTGTTTTTAATGTGGAATGATGGTAGAGAGCGTTTGGTAGGAACAGGAGAAAAGTCACCAGCAGGTATATTAATGAGTGTCCCTTCCAACAAAGCTGCTCACTTCTCAGGGCGTCGGAATTGATCTGAAATTAAGAACACTGCTGAATTAGTGGCCTTCCTTTCACAGGCACTGTGATGTTATCTGATATTACATATATCCAGATTTTGCTGGCAGGGTAATCGCAGTGAAATTCCTTATTCCTGCCTAATTGTCACAGAGCAGGGCTCTCTTATCCTCCTCTCCTTCAGCCAAAAAAACTCTGACTCACTTCAAACAGGAATTTGGGGTTTTTTTTTTTTCTAGGCAACAGCTCTGGCATAGGGCTCACGGTTTGTAACTCTTCATGTCTCCCCTAAAGGGAGCAAGAGATGTTTGGCACATGCCCAGCGTGAGACGTTTTTAAAGGTATATTTAAGAGGTGTGTATCGTACTGCAGAGTGTATGTGGCAGGGCTGAGAGAGGCGTACAGAGGGCTGTGAAAATCCACAGCCTCAACTGGTCTGACCCTCACCGACTGCCAGCCTCGCTCCTCTGGCAATTATTAAATGGAGAGAGCTCAGATTGCCAGGCTGGAGCGACTATTACAGTGAATAATTATCCTGATGTGCACCCCAATAGCTGCAAACAGAATTAGGCCGATGCTTTCGCCGTGGCCAAGAGCAGAATTGGACCCGTAGCTGCCACTCTCTTCGGATTTATTCTGTAATTCATATTTTCAACAATATGCAATCCATTAGCAGTACAGAAAAACATGCAATAACTACTTGGGTGGACTTAGGTTGCTCTCAGACAGATGGCTTTCCTTGTGAATTTTCTCCCCCCCCACACACACACACTCAGTTTGATTTCAGTTGTATTGGAAGTGGTTTAGTACTTCCATAGGATTTTTTTAAGATAAGTAGAAGGGATATTGGTCACACTCCTTGAAATTCATCACAGAGTGGTGCTGGCTTGTACCACAGCTCATTATTTGTTGCATCTCTCTAAAGTGGAATATGTTCAGGACACACAACCTTCAAAGGTTTGCAAAGAGGAAAACAGGCTCAGCAGAATCTGCCTTCACATCAGCTCCTGTCGGGTCCTTAAATAATTTTTCTCCAACATGTCAATATTTCAATATTCTCCTAAAATCTTCTTGTTAACAGGAGGGACTCCGGATCTCGTAACTGGGTTTTTATTACAATTCCCAGGGATGTTGGCTCTATAGATACAAAGGAAAACTTCTGCTGCCTTGACTTGTTTGAAGGTAAATGTTTCAGGGGTTGTGTTTTTTAAACTATGTATATTTGGTAAATGCAATTACCTACCTTCTAGTAGCAGAACTTTATTTTCTTCCTTTATAGTAATATATAGATCTGAAATTCCAAAGGTTTCTGGTGCTTTTCAGCTGTCACCTACACTCAACATCATGG